>CM076974.1:3460970-3468470 GCA_039105355.1 Benthosema pterotum
TTAGAGCCTGTGAGGGGGAAAAATGCATTCACTAAGCAGAAAAAATAAATAAATGGGCATAGATTCAGCCCCGCACCACACACCACACATTCATATTTTCCCCCCCGGATCGGACACTTCGGATTCGTGCACACTCTGCAAAAGAAAGGCGGTGGGAGGCTTCTGACGTTTTTTTTTATACGGATAGCGTTGCGATCGCACGGGAGAGTTGTTTGGAGCGTGTGTGGAGAAGTTTAAAGTTGCAGTGTAATGAAAAAAATCTGTTTTTCACAACATTACTTAGACAAGGACTATCTAATAAGGACAGGACGCCAAGACATGGCTTCCTGTCCTCATGGGAGGAAACAGACATGCGCAGATACAGACAAGGAAGTTTGACGCTTGGCAAACCACCCAAGAGACCAATGGCATGCATGGTTTCAAGAGTCAAACTTCCTGGAATGCACTGCGCATGTCTGTTTCCTCCCATGAGGACAGGAAGCCATGTCTTGGCGTCCTGTCCTTTTCTAGATAGTCCTTGACTTAGGACCACATAATTATGTGGTGATCATATGTGGGCATACGTGGAAATACCAATGGATGCCAAATTAAACTTTTCATTTTTGTTTTATTTTTTGTATTTTTTAATCAAAGACCATAAAAATCTAATATTAAAGGTGCCGTGTTTTTTTTTTTTTTTTCGCAACGCTAAAAGATGACCATCATTTTAATCCCATTCATTTTACTCCCATTCAAGAGGACATCCAGACAATGTATTACAGGGTTCAAACTTCATCAGGCTAAAATATGTATATAGGTGGTGCGTAGGTTAGAAATAATCCCCTGTATGAGGTTTGAGGCGTAAACTTCAAAATAAAATCAACCACTTCACTATACCTTTAACCAATTTCTGGACAGGAACGCAAAAGAGCATTTAACCACCACCACGCTTATTTTAAACCTGTTGAAAACTTGTTTTAACTGTTGAAAATTATCAGATCTACAAGCTCATAGTGTGAGTAATGTGCTGTGAGCTTGTAGGTCTGATATTTTTTGAAAATGAAAAAAGAAAAATTATCATGGCTACTGAATAATCATGCATCCCTACTGAATACTGTCATGATCTAGCGTGTCGAATGCCGTTCTGAGGTCGAAATGGGTAAAATATAACCACTAAAGTTGCACTAATTGCCTAATAATTCAGTTTCCTCCACTGTGCAGTGAAAGAATGGTACGCATTCTTTTCCAGGGAAAAATCCCAAAGAAAAGAGAAAAAAATACAAAGATGTTGAGCCTCGAGGAGACTGGAGGATCTTAACCTACGGGTGAACCACATACGGCACGCCCGGTGAGTGTGTGTGTGTACACACGAGCGCGCGTGTCTGTGCACGGCGCCTGCAGCGCACCATGAACTGCCTGCTCTTCGATCCCCTGGCATGTCACAACCGCCACGGCACGTACCGCGCTCCCCACGCCCTTCATTGTCCACGGCAGAAAAAAGTAACAATTTAATTTAAAAAAACTATGTTACACGTCGCCCCGCTTCACTAGTTGGCAGAGAATATAGTGATGAGAGAGAGAGAGAGAGAGAGAGAGAGAGAGAGAGAGAGAGAGAGAGAGAGAGAGAGAGAGAGAGAGACTGTGCACATGGCGGTAAAGGGCTTTAAGGTAAGTGATTAAGTCAGGAGCTGCAATTATCCTGTCTTCTCTGCCTGGGCAGGACAGAGCAGGCTCTGTGTTGTTTGTTGCTGAGCAGGTATATAGGAGTGTCACTCACTGCACTGAGAGAACTTTTATTTAATGATCTCCCTAAAGCAGAGGCAGAGAGGGAGATAGAGGGAGGTAGAGTGAGAGAGAAGAGAGAGAGAGAGAGTGAGGAGAGAGAGAGAGAGAGAGAGAGAGGAGAGAGAGAGAGAAAGAGAGGGCATATGAGAGAAGGTGGTGAAAGAAAGGAAAAGAGAAACCATCCCTTTGGCTTGCTTGAAGTTTGCAGAACATACACACACCCCGCCACAAGTGTTGGGCATTAGGAGAGCAATATCTTTACCTATGATCCTTTAGAAAAAGTAATAATATTATGTTACTCATTACTTGAATCAAAGAGTAATATGTGATATCTTGCTTTCCCAAGTTCCCCCTCCCACCCGCTAAAAATAGAGAGGTACAACGCAATCTGTTAATGACTTGCAGTGCACCTCATGTGTGAAGAATGCTGTGGTGGATTAGGATCTACAGACTACTGCCCATTTGTGTTGATCTGTTGATAACTTGTAAATCTCTTCTATTTTCGCATCATGCAACAACATGCTCATTTGTAGTAATGAGGTAATGGTTTTAACATAACACACTATTACATATTACACATTACCTATTTTGGCAATAGTAATAAAGGTAAAGGTAATATTACAGTAATATACAGTATGTAATACATAATGTGTTAATGGTATTGTCCTGGACAGCCAGCTCTCATTTAAAACACACATCGCAGCTGTCACCCGATCCTGTAGGTTCACACTCACAAACATCAGACGGATTAGACCCTTCATTCACCCAAGATTCAGCCCAGCTTCTCATCCAGACAACAGTCATATCTAAACTGGACTACTGTAACTCCCTCCTTACTGGTCTACCGGCATGTGCACTTAAGCCCCTCCAATTGATCCAAAATGCTGCAGCCCGTCTGGTCTTTAACCAGCCCAATTCTCACATGTCATCCGCTTCTCCGCTCCCTCCATTGGCTCCCAGTCGCTGCACGCACAGTGTTTCAAAACTCTCACGCTTGCATTCAAAGCAACCAAAGGTTTGACTGCACTTTTACCTCAGTGGCCTCATAAAACCCTACAAGCCCTCCCGCGCACTCCGATCAGCCGACACTGGGAAGCTGCAGTAGCCCACTAAAAAACGCCTGGACAACGCTCCACGCGCCCCAAGCTCTTCTCCCTCCTGGCCCCAAAACTATGGAATGAACTTCCCCTGCAATCAGGACCTCAGACTCACTACCTATCTTCCGCCGCAGTCTTAAGACACACCTCTTCAGACTCCATCTCAACCCATAGCACTTGTATTATATACCAACCCACAGTACTGGCTGCAATGACTTATATAGGTTGCCTAATGTATTACAATGTTTTTAGCGCTTCATTGTATGTGTAAAATGTATTGTAAATCCAAATTAAATGTAAACTTTTCACCATTGTAAGTCGCTCTGGATTAAGAGCGTCTGCTAAATGCCTAAATTGTAAATTGTAAATTGTTAATGCCCACCACACATGTGCGCACAGACGCACACCCCACACCCCAAAATAGGAACTAGATGACCCACACTTACGTTCAGATTCCAGTGAAAAAAGCGGACGATACTGGTTAGGTTGGATTGGATTTATTCATGTACTTATTGCAATCTCATTGGATCCTGGCGATCCAACTCGTGCTGCGATTGGAAGGCGGTTATAGTAGATTCCGTCTGGACGGGGTTTTTAAACAACAAAAAAATTGGTGATTCCGATTGGACAGCCAGGGAAACAGTGAAGTCCTTGTTATGGCTGGATGCGGGGAAGAATGATGTAAGGCCTGGAGGAGGAGGAGAGGAGAGGGAAGGGTGGGGGAATGTGACAGTGTGATTTATATCCCCCGCCCGTCACCATGGCGTTGTCTCGCTGACCATCAATCATGGCGATTATGAAAACAAGTCGAGCCTCGCGCCACCCGCCACCCGCCACCGCGCGGGAGCCAGCGCTCTGCCGCCCGCCCGTCCTTGCTGCACGTAGGCCCATTGCACTTCATACCCCCCACTGCTCAAAAACACTCACTGGGATAAAAGCGGCAATACCATCATCAAGGGCAAAAGTTGTGGCCATTTTCAGGCCAAAGAATGTTTATTTTTTTGTTGTTTTTTAAACTGATACTTAGACTGGATTCAGCATCATGAAAACACCCTAGTTAGACATATCACATGCTACATAAAACGTGATGCAATTTTGAATTTGACACATTTTTTTCTCCTTGATTGTTAAAGGGATAGTTCAGATTTCTGGAAGTTACATTTTCTGAAATACTGCCCATTATAGCGGTGTCAACTGTATTAATTGATTGCCACAGTCCCGTGGTGGGAGTTCTGCTCTGGTTGTGGGTGTCACTGGGGCCACGCAGTTGAAGTAAATTCATCCACAAAACTAATGCAATTTAGATTGTTGAATTATTTCTAAAATAATAATTTAGTAGTTCCATGTGATGGGGGGTCAAAAATGAACAAAGGAGTTCCTAATATTAGGACCTCCTTCGTTCGATCCCCCATCACATGCCCGCCCACGTTGGCCAACGTCGCACGTTCTGCTGATATCGTCCAAATCAGCGGCTCTCATAGGCAAATAATGGATGTCGGCTGACGTCGTTTGTCCATCGCTCGCTGTTAAAACGTACTGTCAGTGTTGCGATAACGGCCAGCGCCACACGCTTGCTTTATCACACTGCGTTTTCTGTGCACAAAAGCCCTAGGGGTCCAAAACAAACAAAGGATGTGCTAATATTTTAGAAATGGGTCAACAATACAATTCGTTTTTTGGATTTACCCATATTGACTGATTGTGTGGCCCCAATGTAGGTACATGGAAGTACATCATATTTCACCAAAACCAGTGCAAAACTCCCACCATGTGACTCTGGACACCAATTAATACAGTTGACACCACTATATTAATGTCAACTATTTCATATAGCTTAACTAACTTAAATCTGCACTATCCCTTTAATGGTGTGGTCACATATTAACCCAATTACGAAAATTGGCAAATGCAAGTTAGCATCCGACAGATTCTGTGTGCTGGGGACCCCTATTCAACATTTCGACATAAGGCTACACAACATGTCCGGGTTCACAATAGGGCTCTATGGGTAAACTATGATGGCAGGAATCTCAACATGACTGGGGAATGTCTACTGTACCATAACTGCTGGTGTGAAGTAACAGTAGTACTGTACTTTAGTACATTTTTTAGGTGATTGTATTGAGTATTTCCAATTTCCAATATGTTTACTAATCTGAGCTAATATGCACTGCAAGCATATAGATGCAGTTTTTCTAAAGCTTTGCAAAGATTGTACAACTGGTTCCGTAACATGATGGGGGAGCGTACCGTTATACCAGTGACAGAGTCCCACTGCGGGATCCTGTTTTTAATAAACACTACATAAAACCATGTTCACTCATCTGTTTGTTTTGGAATTTAGCCGTTATAGAAAAGGAACAAAAGACTCCGGTCCGGCGGTCAGAAAATTACAAGACTTTTTTTTGTTTGTTTGTTTTGTTCCGTTCACATTTTCATTGCAAATACTGTTGTCTCTTAAGTCAAAACCGCATCTACAGCGATGACGTTCATTCATTTGGCTCTGTGGCCGCACGCATGTGTGTGTGTGTGCATGCGCGCGCATGAGCATGTGCGTGCTTGCATGCGTGCAGTGGTACTTAGACAATTGTGTGGTTCTTTCCCATTTCCAATTTCCCTTTCTTATACTTTTAATTCTACACCACTGCAGTACATCTCAGAGACTAACATTGCACGTTTACTACGTTAGTCAGGGCCGGCTCTAGGTATAAGCAATACTAGCAGTTGCTTAGGGCCACAACCAGTAAGGAGGCCACATTGGGTTATTATTATTCCTCTCCATTGGCTCCTGTAAAAGGGGAATGGTCTTTGACTGAACCATGGGTCAACAGCGTGACATTTCTGTCGGCACACAAACGAACATCGGGTGTGTCTACTAGCTTCTGTGTTTACTAGTTTCTCTATGGATTATACGTGCGAAATGCATTTTGCGCAAAATGCAGAGCGCGATCACCTCAGTGCTTGCACCAAAGGTGATTACCCAGCCCATGCAGTAGCAGTGTGGGTAGGTGTAAATGATTTGATTTAAAGCAGTTGAAGTGTTAAGAGCATTCCGATATGCCCCACACCTTTGTACCTTTACTCAAGCACATGTCGGTTTCCCGACTTTTACTCGTGCAGCAGAAGAATTTCTACGGTATTTCACAAAATTTTTACTCAAGTAATACTTTGTGAGTATAACCACTTCCACTTCTACTGTGTGTAAAGGGGTGGGGGGTGGGGGGAAACAGCCAGCCATATGAGAGGAAGTGGGATTAAGGAGCTTGCCAGTAAGCGAGCAGCGCAGCAGCACGGCTCTCTGGAGATGCTCGGCTGTCACTCGCGCTAAGCGCCGCTTGGTCGGTCCTACGGGGGTTCTTAAAGCTATATACCGCTCCCGCCCCCGCAACCCACCTCACCAGCACCGCCACTCACTCACTCACTCACTCACGGGCCATGAGGCCTGGGAAGGCCATAAAGGCCTGTTTTTACAAGGTGTCATGAAATAAAAAACGCAAGGCAGAAGGGGAGAAAGAATGGGGATAATAATATCCCAGGCATAGAACAGAAAAAGAAAGGATAAAAAAAAAAACTCTTTAAGACTTAAAGACACGCACTCGGGCTAGTTTCTTCCTTCCATGCGTGCGCGTGGAGAACCAGAAGGGCATATATAACAAAAGTCGCAGAGGCTTAGAGTTCCTCCATGTTGCTCTTCATATAGGCCGTTGGCCTGCAATGGGACAGGGCAGCGGCGGTGGGCCGTTCCCTGTCTGCCATCACCCATGTCCACTTACACACCCCCCTCCCTGCGGGCCCCAGTGGGGAATGAAGAGGGGATTATGGGCCGCGACTGATCCTGGAGGGGAACACACTTAACACGACTGTAAACAACAGGGCCAGTTGAGTGCCTCGCACCGTGCACGGACGGCCCTTCGGTGCATGGGGCAGAGCACACGCGCCAGCGTAGTGCTGGATGTGCACACACGTGCATGTACGTACGGCGGTGCCCTGTGGAGTTCACAGGGTGACAGTCTGGCACTAACACCGCCCGGCGGGGGAGGATTACACATAGTATGGTCTGGAATGCGAGATTTGAAAACCATGGAACCTCCTATTTTGGGCATGTCGTTGAATGCTGTTAATACTGTATAGTCACTTGGAGTATGTCTAAGCTTGAACTTATGTAACAGATAGCATTTTATGTAGTCATAGCACTTTATAGTAGATATGCACAGTTTGTTTATATAGCCTGGATATTCCCTCTGTTATGTTCTTAGCTGGCGTATGATTTGTGATAACTAGTCTTCAGTGAATGGCCATGTTTTTGTTCTTGCTTAAGGTAAGTCACTCGAGATTTAGATTGTCTGCTGAATGTCTATTTGTAAACTGTAGGCTTATCTACTGCATGAATAATCTACAGGCCTAATCTAGATCGGACATCACGCTTTATAACTCTTCTCCTTTAATGGCCCCAAAACTGTGGAATGCACTTCCATTACAATCACAACTGCAGACTCACTCCCAATCTCCCGCCGTAGTCTGAAGACCCACTTCTTCAGACTCCATCATGGTCAGTGTTGAGCAGTAATATTACTGTAATGTTTTTTTCTTTCATTTCACAGCAAAAGTAGTGTAACAATAATACCGAAATGAGTAATAT
>CM076974.1:3470970-3493470 GCA_039105355.1 Benthosema pterotum
GTTCTGTACCTATTTGTAACAAAGAGAGTGAAAGAATTGCCCCATTTGGTAACCATTGTACGCTCAGTTTAAAGGAATACACTGCGGATTTCACCCTGCGTGCTGCGTGACCATATCATGTTTATGTACAGCACATGTACGGTATGAGACGACATTATAGGTTTGCGTGTGTGCGTGCGCCTACGTGTTTACGCGCTCCAGCCCCATTTGTTCCCCCGTCTACCCCTCTTTCCATGTCTCCGTGCTATTATTGAATGTGTCTCGGGCGTCAGACTGACTCGTTTCAAGTCTTTCCCAGGACAAATAAACAAGCCAAAGGGAACATAATGAACAGCGCGGGCAAACACTCCCCACGTCTCTCTCTCTCTCTCTCTCTCCCTCTCTAGCGCGCCAACCCTTGCCAACATGGATGTCATCACTGCGACCAAAACAACAGCATCTTAAAAAACCCAATCACATTTAATCATACTAGTCCTATACCCGTTGTGTAATATATGATCTGGATGTATAGGCGTAGATGACATTGATTGGGACTTGTTGATGTTGGAAAGCTGGATAGAACTTTATGTTATAGACACTATTTATTCAGGACTGTAGCGTCGGGGGACCACCATTAGATGTCGAGTTTAATCTGTCACACCCACCATCAAGGATTGTCAGGTTATTGGCCACAATTTAGGAGAGATAAACTGGCAAAATGTTTGTCAAAATAACAATTATTCTACATTTTATAATTGTTGAAAATGAATTATAAAATGGACCCCATAAGGGTCCATTTGGTTTCATTTGAACTATTTGAAGAGTTACAAATCTATAAGGGTCCATTTGGTTATCAACTGACCATTTAGCATTTAGCTGTATGTGGACCACCTAGAATCGTGTCAGGGACCACTGGTGGTCCCTGGACCACCTGTTGAAACCTCTCTGCTGAATGGAATTGCAATAAACCCTGAAGGTCATTACAATTAATATGATGAATATTAATTGTAAGGGATGTGTTCCAGCACGCCTGCCGTGTTCCTGTGCATTTGCAAGTTTGGGGGACCCCCCAGAGAGCAAGTTGTAGACGACCCGGACCGTTGCACGTACACAGACGCACACGCGTAAATGTGGCGTTTGAATAATAACTTTGGAGAGGACTGGATGCCGTGGGCTGCCGCGCGTTAATATCCAGACGTTGCAGTGTAGTAGAAAAAAGCTGTTGGCGACCTGGACCGTAGTAGCGTGAATGGTGTCACCGCGCCGTGCCGAGAGTATAGCAATATTGGTCAGTCGCCTAGCAGGCGGAACAGCGGTTGCAGGGTAGTGGTAGTAGAAAGAAGTTGTTGGCGACTCGGACCGTAATAGCGCGTGTGTCACCGCGCCATGCCGAGAGTATATATTGCCTGTGTTGAGCAGTCGCCTAGCCAGCGAGAGCAGAGAACACTGTACCCCGCGCCAATGGCTGTACCCGTAAGGAGAGGTGATACGGCAAACTGTGACCTCAATAAATGTGTCTCCGTGACACGTGATGTTACATGTGATGTTTTTTTATCTGTATCCGGTGAAACGTCATATGCGCGAAGATTAGTTTTTGACAAAAAGTATTAAAATTAAAATGATGGTATAATATTTTGTGCTTTTAAGCCGCGCATATTGATGCTGGATGACAGGGCTGTGTGACTCGAGGTTCATTTAGGTAGTCCGTGCGCCGTGGCGTTACGCAAATGGAGACAAATGACACAGTACATTGCACAGGATGTAACAGACAGACAGACACGCTTCCTTGAATTATATAGAGAGATTATATCAATGTAATGTATGCAAGAAAGAAAGAAAGAAAGAAAGAAAGAAAGAAAGAAAGAAAGAAAGAAAGAAAGAAAGAAAGAAAGAAAGAAAGAAAGAAAGAAAGAAAGAAAGAAAGGAAGGAAGGAAGGTGTGGGGGGGTTATGAAACTGAATTAAATAAACGCAGGGCCGAAGCAAACACATGCTTGTCAAGGCTCCATGCCAGAGTGAGCGAGAGAGAGAGAGAGAGAGAGAGAGAGAGAGAGAGAGAGAGAGAGAGAGCGAGAGCGAGAGAGAGAGAGAGAGAGAGAGAGCTTTGTAACAATAGAGCTAAACCACAGGCTCCCCAGAGAGCCCAGACATTGGCCACTAGACTGCTGCTCCGTCAGAGACCAGAACCACAAAGAATGACCAGAACCACCAGGAATGTTGGACCATAGAAAGTGCCGAAAAACCCAAGGCTTTTAACTCTTTCCGAGGAATTCTCAAAGGATGGGGAGAAAAAAAAACATACACATGTTGCTTATGTGACGAAAAATAAGCAACCAGGTCTAGCCTTATACTGT
Source organism: Benthosema pterotum (assembly GCA_039105355.1). NCBI lineage: Eukaryota > Metazoa > Chordata > Actinopteri > Myctophiformes > Myctophidae > Benthosema > Benthosema pterotum. The sequence continues at coordinate 3,473,303 of CM076974.1, forward strand.
ACCTAATTATTACACCTTGCCAGAATGAGCCCTTCGCTAAGCCCCTCCCCAATCCGCCCTTGTCCAATAGGCACGCTAGAAGAGGGAAGCATGAGCAGAAAAGTTTTATCTGCATAGCAACAGTTGCTAAATTTGGTCAGTGACTAAACTCTGCCCCAAAGGGTGGAGTTTTGAGAAAGGCTCATTTAGTTGGTTTAAATAAATATTTTACTAAAATGGGACTAAAGATTTCCAATGACTTAAAGGTAATAGAAGCAACTTGTGTGTAAACACTGTTTGTAAACAGATTTGTTTAACAACAGAATCTGACCTCACGCCCACTCTATTGGCTCATTATGAATCTGCTGGAGACTGCTGTGTTGTGATTGGCTAAAACGCTGCCTCACCCCACACGACCCCCCTCCCCCTCACAAATTCACACCGCCTTTCCTGAGCCAGACGAATGTTTTATTATCATGATTTGTTAACAGCAACAAAGTTCTGAACTGTCTGCAGCATGAAGCAAGTCTCAAACTATCAGAATCAAAGTAGAAGCAACATCGAGGGGAAAATGCCAAAAATATCTATTTTGATTAAGTTGCCTCTATTATCTTTAACTAAATCGTAAACCTTTATTAAAATGTGACTAAAAGTTTTGAGTTTCCGCCAACATGAACTGAATAAAACCTCTTTGAGTTTCCATCAACTAAGACTAAACTAGAACTACCGAGGATAGAAATGACAACATGTGACTAAGACTGACTAAGCACCTACTAAGCACCTACTGTGACTAAATGAATAGGCATTTTTATTGAAAAGACTATGACTGACTAAATAAAAAAATGCCTGCTAAATACAACACTCTCACACACACACACACACACACACACACACACACACACACACACACACACACACACACACACACACACGTGCGCACAAACACACACACACCCACCCACACACACATACACCCCCCCCCCCACACACACACACACACACACACATACACACACACACACACAGCAGCAACTCGTACAGAAACACACAGAGACAGAGGGTCCTTTCTTCGCAGAGACAATCCGGCTGACACATAGCGTCCGCGGGAGCTAATTCAATAATGACGGACGTCATAAATCATGGTTAAGGTAAATATGACTTTGCGTGCAGGGGGAACGGTCATGACTGATGAATTGGATCCATTTAATTGGCCACGCGCGCGGGTCGGAGGACGCAGGACGAGCAACGGCCTCAGAAAGAGCCCCAGATCTGATTTCCAATTAAATTTCATGTGACTCCCATCCTGTGGCGGAGGGAACGCGATAGTCACACACACACACACACACACACACACACACACACACACACACACACACACACACACACACACACACACACACACACACACACACACACACACACACACACACACACACACACGCTCTCATGTCAACTAGTTGAAACTGCAGACTGACACACAGCCGTTCTGTTCATATAGTAGGAGTAGGTGCCATAAGTTCATTCCTATCATACTAAGGTCCCCACCATTCCTGGAAGTTTCAGCCTGCTTTTAGAATATGCATTATTCTGTCCCTATATATCACTATTGTAACACAAAGGCGGCCGAGTCGGCTCCAGTGTTGTTTGTTTGAGAATATTTTGACTTAGTCTTAGTCTTAGTCTTTTGAGTAACACACATTTAGTCTTTTAGTCCCATTTAGTCTTCTGAAATTCATTTTTTTAGTCTTAGTCTAGTCGACAAAATATCAACATTGATTTAGTCTTAGTCTCAGTCTTAGTCTTTATTTAGTCTTAGTCTTTCAGTCTTAGTCTTAGTAGTTTAGTCTTACATACACATGCATTGTAGGTTTATATATATACAGATTTATAGTTTTTAGTATGAAAGATGTGTCGTTTTATTTCTTTGTATAAAATTACTGCATTAGTAATAAGTCCCTTTCCTGAAAATGTATGCAATCTATACTGCAGATATGTTCACATACTTAAAAAGAACGAAAAAAATAAGTTAAAAATGTTTCCTATTTCCATTAGTCTTAGGTTATGATTTAGTCTTCGTCTTAGTCTTAGTCTTTTGAAAACACACATCTTTTAGTCCCAATTAGTCTTTTGAAATTCATTTTTGTTAGTCTAGTCTTAGTCGACTAAATATCAAAAACCTTAGTCGACTTAGTCTTTAGTCTTAGTCTTAGTCGACAAAAACAACACTGGTCGGCTCCACCGAACTTTGCAACACTCAACACAGTGACTCGGTCGGCTGGCGCCTGCCTCGGCGGGGCTTCAATGTGGCTCAAGTTCACTGCCAATGGGGAGGTATTTCAGTATGATACGAACACGCACAAGTGAACCTTGTGCACTGCATGGAACTGCCATAACTACCTTAATTTGTGTGTGAGATTTATAGAATTTATATATTAGACGTTTTTCGATCCAGCCTTGATCCATCACGTCACCATATGGGCCACTATACTGTGTGCTGTACAAAACAAACATAGCATGAACAAAGCATTTATTTTCAAAAGGGCACATTGCTAGTGCTTTCCACCTCGGAGGAAAGCCTGGTCTGTGTTATACTACAGTAAATTGCTGTGCGATTCCCTCGGGAGAGGATGATACCGCTACGTCATGTTGTAGTCATTGTTTTGTTAGTCATCTGACACAGAACCAGCAATCTCCAACTTCCCTCAAACACCGGAAGAATAACAATAAAAGTGCCCGCCTTGTTCTCTCATAGCCTGTGTGTAGTTTTTATTGGGGAAAATCAATTTGTGGTATAGGAAGTTCCAGGTGGATTCTTCAGAACTGATGACTGCGAAACCATGACTACGGCATGACGCAACAATGTCATCCGTGACTGGGTCATAAACCCGGAAAGGTACGCTCGCCCAGGCTATATGGGGGAGTGGATACACTGTATAGCCGTGTCTACGCAGACTTCACTGACTTAGTTTTTGTCACTAAATAATGTATTGACAATTTAATACAGGCTTGAAGTGGTCACTTCTGTGAACTCTTGGTCGGCCGTTTTCCTATCAGCCGGGTTAGGGTTAAGAGTCTTCACCGGTCGCCACTAAACCTAACCCTAACTTAATAACGCTAACCCTACAAAATAATAAAATGAAATGAAATGAAATGAAATGAAATGAAATGAAATGAAATGAAATGAAATGAAATGAAATGAAATAAAATAAAATAAAATAAAAAGTAAAAACTTAAAAGTCCACAGCAAACTTAAAAGAACAAACAGAACCTGTTTGTCCGGATTACTTTAAACCCAAATTACTAGCAAAAAATAGATCAACAAACATCATGATAGGGATAAAACAAAACATAACAGCGTCCACAAAAAAACAGTGTCTATCTACCGGTAATCACATGTAACAAATGGAATCTACAATAGCAGAAATACTTAACCAGCATAGATATAACATAAAACATGGCAAGGAGATGCCGCTAATAGTACAGCATTTTAAGGGACATGGAATTGAGGGAATGGAAGTGTGTGGACTAGAATGCGACCAAACATGGACAGAGGGAGAGAGGAAGTTTGCAGAAAAGCAATGTATTTTAAAACTTAACATTTCCACAGGGTTTAAACCACTATGAAAGATAAGTAAGATTAGTTATCTCAGACATAGATAGACTCTTCTTCAACAAAGATGGTGAATGCAAACATTCTCTGTATTGTACTCATACATAATGTTATGTTGTAAGATACAAAACACTGAAGTCTTATACCACATAATAACCTCAGTAAAACCTATGCCTAAACCTAACCTTAACCCCCGACCGGTAGGATATCCTGCCGTGACTGATAGGATGCCTGCTGCGACCAATGGGATACCTGGCCCAACCGAAAACAGTGACCGGTTTTGCCGACCGATAACCATCGGTTGTGACTGTTACTATCGGTCACCATCAACTCATTTACTGCCGCAGCCATCTGCCGTGGTTGCAAGTTGATTTTGCCCTTCCTGCCAGAATCAGACAGGAGCCACATCCCAGCTTTAATCTGATTTGTTTAAAAGGACTGAACCGGATTTTAATCTTGATGTGGCACAGATCTGATTCAGGCTAGATTTGACTGCCAGTGTAACATCAGACCTAAGATTACACCTATAGCTATGTTTATAAGCATTTATTTCAGATATGCACTAGTATTTGAAGAGTCTTCCTGCATGTGCTATTAATTATTAACTCAATAAAAATGATTTTCTCCTCTCCTGAACAGTTAGTCTTGCCGCCACAACCACACAACTGTCTCGGTTACAAAAAAGAGAGCCACATAATAATGATGAAATGGACGACGGGAAAATAAAACCCCAACATCAACAGTGGTTCGTTTGCTGTCAAAACCACCAGTGGTTTTGGTCTAGGAAGGGCTTCCTTTACATGCAACAGAGTGTTCATTGTGTCTGTGTGTGCAATCAGGCCCATCCATCCAGAAGGACTCAAATGACCCTCTGTCCTTGAAGAAGAAGCCACGGGTTGATGTTTGCTAAGACGGACATGCCGCTTTTTCCAGCTGCCGTATATTTCATGTTGATATGTAACTCTCTCGATGTTTGCGGTGAGGTTTTTGCCCCCCCTTCCTCCCTCTATCTGTATGCATGTACTGTGTGCCTGGAAGTATACTGCACTTTTGGTACTTTACTTGAATATTTCAGATTTTACTCCTACTCCATTCCACTACACTACTTCCCAGATAGTGTAGGCTTTTTCGATTATGATGACAACGCATACAGTATGACCACTTATGTAGCCCTATACTGTATATGCATTCCAACCATTTGAACATGATCAACTACAAGCTTGCAAGCCCTGTAAAGAAATGAGTACATTTCTGTGGAATGAGTACTTTCGCTTTCGATACTAACCTTTGAGTTCTGAACATTTACTCACTTCTAGTTTCAGTTTGGGCTTTGGGAGAAAAGCCTTTCATCCAATCAGGATGAGAGGGGGCCTTAAACCTCCAATCAGGATTGAGTGGGGTTGGACGACCCCCACTGTAGAGTTTGTGCATGTGCACATCTTGTTACCAGGGGCACTGGAGGGCTTTTCAAATCACTGAAAACACCTTTAAGTAATGTAGTCATTCCACACAGCAGTACTTTTACTTGTAAAACAAGTACTTTCTCCAACACTAATGCAGGTATACTGCACGTGTGCATGTGTATGTGTGTGAGAGTGTGCGCTTTCGCGCGCGCGTGTGTGTGTGTGTGTGTGTGTTTGTGTGTGTGTGCGCTTTCGCGCGCGCGTGTGTGTGTGTGTGTGTGTAGTTTCCTGTGTGTGGCATCATACTCTCCAGGTTGTGCTTAAGGAGAAAATTTACGACGGAGGATGTTTGGTCTTCCTCCAGCTTCGGGGCAGGAAAAGTTGTGAAATATGCGTTTGCAATAAAATGAAAAAAAGAGAGAGAGAGAGAGAGACCAGCATGTTGTGTTTAAACAGCTTGCACAAACAGTATAAGACCACGTACGCCCAAACACACACACACATGCACATACGCACGTGCGCACTTATCTACATTAGCCTGTATTAGCTCGTATGCATGCATGAATAAATGCCTGCTTGTTCGAGGCTCTCAAGGAGAAACCACAAGTCAAGGAGGAGGAAGCCATGATGATCGATTCGAGAGAGAGAGAGAGAGAGAGAGAGAGAGAGAGAGAGAGAGAGTGATAGGGATTTAGAGAAAGAGAATTATACGGAAATTGGGCCTTGTGTAATTCTTGGCAGACGCCTTGTCGTACTACTCGGCCCCAGCTATTACATTCCTTCCGCGAAAGAATGCGTAGAGTTATAAAAGCCATTAAGTGCAGCAGCGGTTTGTCAAACAACAGACTAAGACCATTTACCGCGGACCATAATTTATTGCCTTGTTAATTATCCGTGGGTTCATTAAAATGCACCCATTTTGACCAAAATTGGGATTATGGCGCGGGTTGTATTCAGCCACGCAGGCTATTCAGCAGCTACGTCTGGAGGAATTAACACAGCCCCCAAAATAGCAATTATGGGGAAGCGTCTTTAGTTTTTCCATTGGGTGAGGGAGGCATTCCTTTTTTAGGTGTGACGTTTTGGGTTACGCTCGTCATTCCATCCGCGCGGTGCCAGACGTATAGCGAAACGTTCCAGGGTTACACTGTTACAAAATGTGACCGAATTAGCGTTTTGTAAGCGCGTGCATGCTTGTGTGTGGGAGAGAGAGAGAGAGAGAAAGAGAGAGATTAGAGAGAGACACGTCCATTGTATTTAATGTTCTATAAAGCATACACTGTGTGAAAGTGTGAAAAGTTACTATGCATTAATCTCCATTTTCCCACCAACCCTACCCCCCAAAATGACGCGGTATTACTTTACACAGTGGACACATTGTTGCAAGCTGTAATAAGCCCACTGGCCTGCCTCCAGTTAAAATAACAGCGAAGGGGACAAGATGGTAATCTATTTACCCATTTTCATACTCATTTCAAGGGATTGAGTTGCAAGCTTTGCTGTTGTACAGCTCTGGGGAAAAACCATTAAGCATATTTTTCGCGGGGACGTCGAAAAACACACGTCTCAATCTAACGGCTTTCGGTGATCATTTTTTATTCCTCTCTGTTTTTTCTTGCGATCGTCGTCTTTCGGAACAAAATCATCGGTCACGTCGAGGCTTAGCGGAGACGCGTTTGCCGGGCAGCGTGAAGGATAACGTTAGGAAAAGCTGCTAAAAATCCTGCTGGAAGCACTGCTGCTGAACCCCATTATTTCCCGCTCCCACCTCTCCCCCCGCGCAAAACCCTACGACTCCACACTGTGTGCCACACAGTAAAATTATGGCCTAATTATGGGGGGGTGAGAGACTGAGAAAGGGGTGGGCGTCAGTGGTTAAGTTTCAGGGTCTAACTGTTTTGCTGCTGTAGCCTTGATGCTATCTTGCTCATGGCCCATGCAGGGAAGCACAACCCCCATTCCACTCGTAGCCGTCTTGGGTGCAGACAGGACGGTGCCACAAATATTATGCTCCGGTCCCGGGAACCATGCAGCAATGGACCCGAGCGAGCGGTCACTAATGAGGCCCCCCCAGCCCCAGAGGTCATCGACATGTCCGTATATGCGGACAATTGGGTCCGACGTGTGTGGAAAAGACTTGGCCTTGTCTGTGTGGCAACATTTTTTAGACTTTCTGTTTTACGCATTGTAATGATAATGTCAAGTCAAGTCAGTTTTATTTATACAGCACATTTAAAGGTAATAGAGGCAACTTTAGTGTGTACAGACACTGTGTTTGTAAACACATTTGTTTAAAGAATCAGAATCTAACTCCACCTCCACTCTCTTGGCTCATTATGAATCTGCTGAAGACTGCTGGACTGTGATTGGCTAAAACGCTGCCTCACCCCACACAACCACCCCCCCCCCATCCTCCCTCCACAAATTAGCACCACCTTTCCTGAGCCTGCCAAATCTTTTGTTTTCATGATGTGTTGACAACAATGAAGTTCTGGAACATCTGAAGGATGAAGAAAGTGTCTGTCTGCAGGGAAACAGCTGCAGCATCAAAGTGGAACCAATGTAAGGTAGAGCTATATATCTATTTTCTTTTTTTGTTGGCTAAAAAGTTGCCTCGATTACCTTTAAAAACAACGTCAGTTGGTTTACACAAAGTTCATAGTGAAAGAAAAAGCGTTTGTTTGTGTAGAATCACTCATGCAAGCGCACAATGCAGTTTGGTCCATCATCGACGCCTGCTACAACAATCCTAATCCCCCCGCCTGTCCCTTTTTCCTATATCTGTGTTTTCCTCAACCCCAAACACTTTGGTTCATTTCTGACACATGGCTGAGACAAATTACAAACGGGTCTGTCTTCAGCTGGGCTAGCATTGGGGTACGTGTTTGGAGACAAGGAATAATACCAGTCAAAACTCATCACACGCCAACAATGCATTGTGGGTCCCCCCCCCCCCCCCCCCCCCCCCCACAACAACAAACCAGCGTCAACCATATGGTGGCACTTAGCTGAACCCTTTTGTCAGCATTGCATTGTTTAAATTCACATATGAACGCGCTGCTTCGAAGGGGGAAAATATTATTTATGTTTACTCCGCTAATGGAATTTGGATTTGTGTAACGGATAAATATTTACGGTTCAACCCCGACGAGAAGTCGTAAATCAAGTTTATGATGGTTTCCCCATGGATGAGGCAATTTTGGAGAAAGAAGAGAAAAGATACGAGAAGGGGGAAAAAAGCAGGAAAATGGTTTTCTAAACAGAGCTGTGTGACTGTGAGATCAGCCCTCTCAAACTGTCATTGTTCTAATCTTTGACATTTGTTTTCAAGTGATGTCATCATAGATATCGGAATATATATATGTATATTTAGCTTTTCTGCCTTTAGTGATAGTACAGTGAAGTGAGACAGCTATATTGAGTCAGGAAGTGACATACTATAGCAAATCTTGTGCTCAGGATTTACTTGTGCATAGCCTACAGTATGTGGTGCGCCCCTTGACCACTAGGACCATCGACAACCCCAGCTATCATTTAACTACTTAATATCAGTGGTTTTAAACCAGTGGTCCTTGCGGGGGTTCCATGTGGTCCCCAGCTAATGTCGATTGATAGAATAGAATAGAATGATAGAAAGCTTGTAACCAACAAAAGTTTGTAACCAACTGGAACATTATTAGACATTTAACTCTTGAGAGTGTGAAATAAAGCCATATGAACGCACTCCATTTCCAACAAGAGTTACATTAGTGTTAAAGGTAATAGCGGCAACTTAAATAAAAATCAAATTGGATATATAGCTATATTTTTCTTTGGATTTTCACCCCTCTATGTTGCTTCTACGGTACTTTGATGCCGCAGCTGTTTCTCTGCAGACAGACACTTGCTTTGTCCTGCAGACGGTCCAGAACTTTGTAGTTGTCAACAAATCATGAAAACAAAATATTCGTCAGGCTCCTTAAAGGGCATGCTAATTTGTGAGGGTTGTTTGGGGTGAGGCAGTGTATTAGCCAATCACAGCATAGCAGTCTCCAGCAGATACTGTACATAATGACCCAATAGAGTGGAGGTGAGGTGAAGTTTTCTGTTTTATATTAACAAATCTGTTTACAAACACAGTGTTTGTACACACTAAAGTAGCCTCTATTACCTTTAAACATCTGCATTCGTTGATTTACAAGACATCTACACAATTAGAGAATGCAGAAGAATTGTTATATTGATCAATGACAACCAAAAAAGTGCTGGGTTCTGAAAGTGGTGAATGGGGCCTTCATATGAAAAAGCCTGAAAACCACTGACGTAAATCTATACTATATGTAGCCCAGACCTCTCTGGGGGTCTGTAAGATACTTTAGCAATATTACACTAGAGGGTGTTCTGCATTGTCATTAATGCACGCCTCGGGTGCCGTAGGAACTCGCCCGGAACTAAAGACCTAAAAGGCATCGCAGAATGCCATTAACGTCAGCAAGGCACACCCTCGAGTGTAATATTGCAATTATACAAAAGTTACTTTTAAAAACTAAGATAGCCTATTGGCAAAAAGGAAAGTTTTTTTAATGGCAGATGTAGACACCTCGAACATGAGAAACGAGCTAGACCACAGACTAGCAATCCATTTGTCTGTGTTCTAGGAGCAGGTGATTTCTATGGTTTGATTAGGTGTTCCATTACACTCGTTTAAGCACAGCTACAGAATGTGGTTTCGACCAATCACTGCTTCCTCGAAGTGATCTGGACTGGCTAAATCTTTTTTTTTTCCGCCACACAAAATCTTTTCTCTAAACGGAACCAATCTACAAGCTCACAACGTGTGTCATCTCAACGCGTTGTTGTGTGCATGTAGACTTGCTGCAAATACTTGCCTACATGTGCGTAATGTTTGCCTAAAATACGCACGGAATAGGGGCTTGGGATATCTCACTGCCGCAATAAAAGTCCAATAAATAAGTCTCATCCGCCTCTTATCTCATCTCCCCCGCGTAATATATATACATTATCCACCTGTTCCTCCAAACCGTCGCATACCTTTAGGCTACAGCCGACGGAGGTCCAAATTGAGAGAACCCGAGACAACAATACAACCAGGTCGGTGTTACGTTTCCGGCGGGCCGTTTGGGTGACTCCGCACTATGGGATATAACACAGAGGGTTGATTCAGTGTCGGGTTCAAAAGGTGATCAATGGTCCATAGCAGCTGATAAGCTCTTATATGGAGCGATCATCCGCTCACGGGGACCACAGGTGGAGACAATAGAGTCATCTGTAAGGCCCGCCTGAAAGGAACGGGGACAATTTAGAGTAGGGCAACAAGAGGGCTGCAGGGACAGGGTCTGAGAGGAGGAGGATGAGGAGGGGTGCTAAGGGGGGCAATAAGGTGTCTTTGATTAACGTGAGAATGACGATGGAATGCAGAGGTGACCATAGACCATACGTGGGCGATATGCACATGACCATACAAGGGAAATATATCAAATGATATACTGTATTTCCATGATTTTCATGGTATATACCCACAGCAACCTTTGTTTTCTCATCTTCAAAAATAGTATCAGGATGATTATCATGTATGATTATTAGACCCCAGTCAGAGTTCAATAAATGTGACTTTGAATGAATGTGCAGTCTGTAATTTACATACAGATGTGAGTGGAATTTAACTGTGGAATTTAACTGCACACCTTTATACTTAAATTCAAAAGAAAAATCATCTCTCTCACAATTGTGCCAGTGTGCCCTCTGAAGTGCCAATGGTGGCACCGGTGCCTAAGGTTGCCTACCCCTGGTCTACACAACTAGAGAATGTAGAAGATTAATGGTCATTTTGTTTTGATCTGTGTGTTTGGCTGTTTTGTTTCCCAAATCCAGCCTGGAATTATTGACAAAAGCAAAATAAATCTTTAGTTTTGGGGTCTGTAGGGCTAAAATGTCATCAAATGGTGGTCCTCTGTGGCTCAAATACTGAATAAATAGAGGGCCCTGGTGTCAAAATGGTTGGTCTTACTCTTACTTTCATCTTGAAAATTAAATTAATACTACGCAGACTTTCGTTCAGCCTTTAGTCTTGGCCCTCCCCAATATTTTATGTATCTCATTTGGCCCCTTGGGAAAAATAATTGCCCACCCCTGCCATAGACCATCACTGTGTTCGTGTGTGCGCGTGTGTGCGCATGCGCACGTGTACACCAGATTCACGACCGGCCTCTTATAACACATGGGGGGGAAAAAGGATACACTCGGTGCAGTTTATGGGTGATGGATGATGTGATAAGAAGGTGGGGTTGGGGGGGTGGGGAGGGGTGACGGCTCTTTGGACGGAGCGCCAGATGGAGCAGGTGATGGAGAAGGATGAGGAGGGAGTGTGGAGGGAAAGTGGATGGATGGATAGACGCACACACACCCCCGTGTCTCGTCCATCCATATACTGCCGTTCTTCTATACATATGATCTCACCCAAGCGCAACAGAGCACTAACACCTGTTTAGAAACTGCTGCGTTAGAGGAAAGCACCATTTTTTTTACCCAGCTGAATTGAACACATACGTGCATGTCCTTTTGGACGAATGTATGGTCGCATGCAGTATAGAGCTTGATGCAAAATTTCATGCTTTATGCAGCATGTGATATGTCAAAGTAGATGGTTTTCATGATGCTGAATCCATTGTGCTAGGACAGGGGTTTTCAACAGGTGGTCCGGGGACCACCAGTGGTCCTTGAGTGGGTTCCAGGTGGTCCCCAGGCTAAATGATGGAAAGTTGGTTAACCAGATGTAACTCTTGAGAATGTAAAAATGAAACCAAATGGACCCTTGCGGGTCCATTTGGTTTCATTTTTACACTCTCAAGAGTTAAAATATTCATCATCTGAATTAGCACCACTTAATTAAGAAGTTTACACTGTTTTGTTTGCAAAATCCAGCCTGGGATTGTGGACAAAACCAAAAGAATTCTTTAGTTTTAGGTCTTTGGGGCCAAATTCTGAATAAATGGTGGTCCCTGGTGTCAAAAAGGTTGAAAACCCCTGTGCTAGGATGTTTCATCTGCAGAAAGACACATCCCTCTTGGCTGTATTACTTGTTACTTGCGTGAGCGGAGCGGGTGCGAGTTAAGCAATCAATGCATGGCGGTCATTGGTGCGAGGTCTGTCTAGACTCTAGACCAGGGGTATAGTGGAGGGGGGATGCGGGGGGACGTGTGCCCCCACTTCTCACATCTAAAATATGTTTTTTAAATGGAGGTCTGAAAAAAAAATCATTAGCATTATGGTGAAACACATCTTGATGACATCATCAAGATGTGTTTCACCATGTTAATGAGTTTCCTTTTTTTCTGAGAGTGTACAAATGGAACCAAATGGACCCGCTAGGGTCCATTTGGTTCACATTTGTACAGTCTCAGAAAAAAAAAAGAAAATTCCCCCTTAAGAGGAGTCCCCCCACTTCTAAAAGTACCACTACAACACTGCTAGACGGACCTCGCACTATAAAGGAGAGTACTAACACGCTTTGATCTCGTGTCTGGCACTTCCTGCTGTCAAAGTGGATGGACAAGAGTGGTTTGTTTGGAACTATCATAGGTGGTTTGTTTGGAACCAGCAGGAGTCACGTGTGCTTTTCAGCCAATACCCACCGTCATGTGTACCTTTGAGCCAATAGACGTCTCTGTTCAGCCGTTGCATTGGGAGTAGGGTTTAATATTTTTCCCGAATTTGGCCAATTTTACATCCCGGGATTTTAGCGACGATTTCCCGGCCCTCCCGGGAATTCCCGTAAAAAAATAGAAGGATAAGACAGTTTAAAAAAAGTCCCCCTAAAATGCAATTAGACCTATACCGGTATGTTGATACTTAATATTCTCAATTGAATAGTGATATTTTATTGTTTTAAACCTTTAATCTTAACAAAATATGAACATTATCAAATACAAATGTAAGCCGGTTACACAAATATTAGCAATGCGGCACGCAAAATACTTATTGGAATGTTAGGTTGGTGACATTGCGTCGAGAGAGAGAGAGAGAGAGAGAGAGAGAGAGGCTGACGCGCGTCTCAAATGTGGTCTTGTATATCGCATAAGGTTATCTGCACATCACAAGAGGATACGATGGTAGAACGCGCCTCAAAAGTGCTCTTGTACATCGCATAAGATACGGTGATCAAATATTTGGTATGGGCATTTAATACTATTGATTGCAGCTGCGTTTCCAGCTCATCAATGCAAACGAAGCGTTGTTGACTACACAAGTTTTAGTCGCTGTCTGACATGACAACAAGTTACGGGATGCAAGTTATAAAACTTATTTTGTAGGCCTGTGATATACAAGAAGTTGTAGAACAGGGACAATCTGTCGCGAGGAAAATAAGTCCATGCAGTATAGGGAAGTTCAACGTTTTCTTCAGGCCTTCATATCTTTGCTAGTGTAGGCTATATAAGCTGTTCTGCATCTGGTTAAATGAATGAAGGATTTTGCCGCAGTCGTGCGGTCCATAGTCCTGACTCCTGACTGCTCGCATTAGACCACGTGTCGCCTATATTGTGTCCCGCGGGCACCGCGGGGCTCCTGTTCATAGCCTTCGCTGCATAGTCTAATTATCAGTGATGTTTGGAACTTATGCGAGGGTTATAGATTTGATTTGACCACTCACAGATATCGGAAAAACACGATTTGTGTGGGAAAAATTGAGAAAAAAATGATAACCTCCGGGAAGACGGGTCCCGGAGGCATTCCCGGGATGGAAATTAAGTCAGTTGTACCCGGGCGTCCCGGGAAATCGGGATCCCGGCATTAAACCCTAATTGGGAGTCACCGGGAGTGGCAGTACTCTCCTTTAAAGTGCTCTAGGTCCGTCAGCCCTCGGGGCACTCTGATTGGCCGGTAAAGGCCAATCGGACTGGTGTAATGTTGAAAAAACTTTTATCGCTAAAGTCATTACAGTAGTTCGCTCCGCTCACGCATGAGTAGGCCATGGCCTACTCGTACACAACGCGTAAATTTGCAGGGAGGGAGGCATATATGAGAGAGAGAGAGAGAGAGAGAGAGAGTGAGAGAGAGAGAGAGAGAGAGAGAGAATGGCTATGTTAAACATCAGCTGAACTGCATGCCACTGACGAGGGAATCTCGGCTCTGCTTTTGCAAAACTGCAAGATTCACAGTTAGAAAAATATGCCACAGTGTACAATAAAAACAATAAAAACTAGAAAAGTGTGCTCCGCAGAGCCGGTTTCCCACCAAGAGCTGTGTCAGTCGTAGGGTGTATGTAATGCAGCCTTCGGGGCATGAAGAAACTGGGGCAATATGTATGAGTTTGTGTGACAGATGTGCAACTGCTCATTTGTGCAGAAGTGAAAGCAGGTTTGGCAGTAGCTCTAGTCCACAGATCTACTGCTTCTATGATTCTGCCCTGCATTATCAAAAATCATCACCAAAAAATAAAATACAACAAAACTGCGCCTTCTATACCGATATTGAGCTTCATAAAGAATATTGTTTGCGTTCTGGACGGTCCTGCCAGTAACACATGTTCAAATAGTATGTTTGCAAGGGTCTACAGTATGCACCAGCCATCAGAGCGACATTCTGGACCCATGCCTCAGCTCCATAGCTGTCTCTCCAGATTGCTGAATAAAACAAATTAAAACAACTCGTCTAAGTCGAGGGAAGCTGTTCTACATGCTAAAACTTGTCTTAAGTTGCCCTTGGGAGTAAAACTGTTAACTTCTAAATTAAGGCCCAAAATCTGTGTAGGGAATAGGGACCATAGATACTGTATGTATAAGAAGGCTAGATGGCTCGCCCGCGCAGCTGGCCAATGGAGAGTGACGTAGTTACATGGCGGCCATCTTATGAGGGTATAGCATAACATTGCGTCTATGACCATATACTTTTTTAAATATGATGATAAACAATCCGTTTGCAAAACCGTCAAGTTTTGAGCGAGTTATAGCTATTTTTGTTTGAGCTGCTGTAGAGCATACTGTATTGAAGTACGCTAGTAAGATGCCTGCTGGTGAACTACGTCAAAGACTCCGCCTTGAGCCATCTAGCACACACACACACACACACACACACGCGCATGCAGGCACACACAGGCACACACACACACACACACACACACACACACACACACACACACACACACACACACACACACACACGTCACATTTCTGCCAAGAGTAGAGATAGCGGAAGAGGGTTGCATCTGCCTCTACCATGCCAAAAGTGGGTTACAGTGTGTGTGTGTGTGTGTGTGTGTGTGTGTGCATGTGTGTGACCCATGCAGTCTCTGTACGGTTTCCATGACTTTCATCCGTCGTCAGACACGTTTACAGATTCATAGATATTAATTCGCTTAAGCTGCTGTTGTTTTCTTTTCGCCTCCGACGCCTTGCTTTTTCCTGCCCCATTACATCATGCTGTGAGATCACACACACACACACACACACACACACACACACACACACACACACACACACACACACACACACACACACACACACACACACACACACACACACACACACACGTAGGCCTACTAATTTTATGTCAACCCTATAAATGCTACCACCTGCGTCACAAGCAGTGCCACCCATAGACTGCCCTGTGAAATTAGCCTTGTTTTCTCTCTCTCGCTCCCTTCCCTCCTCCCTGTTAATTCTGCTGCCTATAATTATGCAGCGATTGGCATGAATTCAGCATTAGCAGTCAGGTGTTGTTTAAAATGGCCCTGCGGGGGACACTGGTCCGGGATGTGTGTCATCATGGCATGTGGTAGGGTTGTTTTTGGCAGCAGATTTAGACTTTAGTTTTTAGTCACTCTTTGGAATTAAACTTCCATTTTAGTTTGGAGCCACAAGATATAAAACCCAGTGGACTAAACTAAATTATAAAATGGCAAAAGGAAAACTATCTGACAGATTTAAAAGAAGCAACAGAAACGCAGAGGAAACTAGAATGCTATCTGGCCCTAAACAGAGAATACACAACGGCAGAATATCTGAGCACTGGCACCGACCCAAAACATAGGAAAAATCTTAACTAACTCAGTGAACACAGTCTAGCGATTGAGAAAAGCCGCCATAGGCAGACCAGTGTTGTTTGTTTGAGAATATTTTGACTTAGTCTTAGTCTTTTGAGTAACACACATTTAGTCTTTTAGTCCCATTTAGTCTTCTGAAATTCATTTTTTAGTCTAGTCTTAGTCGACGAAATATCAACATTGATTTAGTCTTAGTCTCAGTCTTAGTCTTTTTTTAGTCTTAGTCTTTCAGTCTTAGTCTTGGTAGTTTAGTCTTACATACAAATGCATTGTAGGTTTACATATGTTATACAGATTTATAGTTTTTTATTTCTTTGTATAAAATTACTGCAATAGTAATAAGTTCCTTTCCTGAAAACGTATGCAATCTATACTGCAGATATGTTCACATACTTAAAAAGAATCATAACCATTAGGCTTAGGTTATGATTTAGTCTTCGTCTTAGTCTTAGTCTTTTAAAAACACACATCTTTTAGTCCCAATTAGTCTTCTGAAATTCGTTTTTGTTAGTCTAGTCTTAGTCGACTAAATGTCAAAAACCTTAGTCGACTTAGTCTTTAGTCTTAGTCGACAAAAGCCGCCACAGGCAGACCTGTATCCCGAGAGAAGACAGACTATGTTCCCACTGCACACACAACAAAGTGGTAACTGAGCTACACTTCCTAACCGTCTGTCCACTGTACCAAGGCGTCAGAGACACGTACTTCCCATTTCCCACAGATTACAATCACTCATAGAGATTTGGAGAACATGACTAATGACGAAAAACTCCCATGCAAAGATAGCAGCAAGACTTATGACCTGCTGTGAGAAGAGAAAGATATCAAAAGAAACACAACCACCCTAAATAATAATCATTGTGTGTACTCTTATATTGATTGATCTTGATATATATAGAAGTTGATTTATTGAAGATTGAAATATATATTTAGTTCTCGTCATTTTGAGTCACCTAGAATGCGTGCTGGACCTAGTATTGATCGAAATATCATGCGATTTTGGTCGACTAAATCTACAGCTAATTTAGTTGACTGAAGTGTATTTTGGAGGGCTTCGATGCCATAGTAATGTCCGATTTTATATTTGCTGTACACGCTTGCAGCGCATTGTCTACTAGTCTATTTTAGTCGATTCTTTTTATTTGTTGTTGAAATTGTCAATACATTTACTTATAGTCATTGTAGCTTTCATGTGAATTAAAGACGGTTGACTTTGTCACATTATTAGTTGACAAAATCAACACAACACTGCATCGCTGTGCATTTCCGCATTCCTCCCTGTTGTTGGACGGTGTGTGGCTGAGGGGCCTGAGGCAGCCATCTCCACATTCATTCAGTGACACACAAAAGCCACAACAACCAGTTACTCATTTCACTGGGGAGAGAGAGAGAGAGAGAGAGAGAGAGAGAGATGCAGAGTCATGGGTTGGAGCTTTTTCTTCCCCCCTCTAGGATAGCTGCATTGGTGACATGACCTAGTGTCTGTCACTACACCTCCCACAATCTGAAGGGGAAGCTTGCAAAGTAACAAAAATATATTAATAAAATATATAAGATTGTGAGAGGTCAACAGTCGCAAGACTATACGAAAGACTATATAGCCTATAGGCATTATGACCTGTAACGTGAGAGTGACGTCGCGGGAATTCTATGACGGGATGGAATTCTATGTGATGGGAGGAGCTAAAGGGGGGTGGGGGGGTGCAAGAGGGGCAAGGTCAAGCTGCCGTCCGGGGAATGCAGAAACCTGATCTTTCCATCTTGATAAAGGAGTCCATGGGCTGTATCGAGTTAAGTTAAACCAACAATGGGACCTGATTGGAGGGGGAAAAGAAAGAAAAAAAAAAGGCTTTGTTCACTTTCACTTTGTGGTGCTTTTTCGGCCTTCCTGCTAGTCCACATATGTCAAACTCAAGGCCCGGGGGGCCAAATCAGTTACTATTAGAACCCTCTGGTATATTCTGGTATATTCCCATATCATGATAAGGAATGAATGCAACAAATTGAATTATTTACTCAACTTATAATTGATTTACTTTCTTGTTTTACTATAAAAGCAGCACTTAGTGTGGCTCATAGGAACTTTTATAGTACATTTAGTTTTACTGCATCACCTGATGTTGATTTCCCAAAATTCAGCTCCATAGACATCCACTAGAACAATTTTCCAACTCCTCTTTCTCAAAACCAGCCATCACTGCTCATGCAGCCCAGACACACAGCCTATATTCGGGTAGCTGTTTCATTAAATGGTCGCATCGCTACAGACAACGGAATGGTTCTACTAAATGCTGCTGCTGGGGGGGGGGTTCTTATAGTGACAGTGAACAGGCAGCACTGTACAGGAGTTGAACTATGCATCACTATGAAGCAAAAATGGAGTTAAGGGACATTGATTTTCAAAGGAAACGTTTTGGGCTGTTTGCCGAGGTCGTTCTCATGAAGCGGTGCAAGTGTGTTGAAACACAGTCCGTCCAGCGGCTCCGGCCTTCGAGTTGTACCATTCTTTTTTTATTTTGGCCCGCTGTGTATTTGAGGTTGACATCCCTGTAAGGTAATCCCTCCCGTATTCCTGCAAACAGCCAGCTCTGCGTCGGTGCGTGCCCTTTCACTCTCGGGACATGTTTTTGTTTTGTCTCTCGTAAAAAACCTCGGCCTCCTCCGTTGCTCAAACCCCCCTCCCTCCCGCCCTCCCACCCCGACCAGGAACACTGCTGTTTCCAGTTAGGCCCCCACAGTGGAAGCCTTTCATTTGATAACCAGCTATGTTGCCTGGGGTTAGGAGGCTTTGAATCGGGGGGGGGGGGGGGGTGGGGGTGGGGGTGGAGAGAGAGGGAGAGACAGAAACAGAGAGAGAGAGAGAGAGAGAGAGAGAGAGTGGTACGTAGGCCCCCGTCCACGGAGTGCTTCGGTTGGCAATGAAACTTTTTTATTGATCCCACAAAACATCATGCATCTTTTCTCACATACTAACAACGGGTGATTTATGCCTGCCCGCGGGTTGTCGGGATGCTCTGGGGGCAAAACAGCGTTAATTGATAACAGGGACGTTTATGAGAGTATAAGCTCATCACCGTCGTAACTCCTCCTGCGAGTAGTTTACACAAACCAGTATCAGTGTGATATCATTGTGTGTGTGTGTGTGTGTGTGTGTGTGTGTGTGTGTGTGTGTGTGTGTGTGTGTGTGTGTGTGTGTGTGTGTGTGTGTGTGCAGTCGTTTTAATACACGACAAGCCCACATTGTGTTCTCTCCTTGTCTCGTATTTGGAGAGCCACGTGCCGCGGTTTCAAACTTTTTCTTTAACCTTTAATGTTTCACTGGCCGTCAAAGTCAGCCAAAGTTCTGGGTTACAGACTCCCATTTAATGGCATTATTATATGGATTCAAAGTAAATTTAACTATGAGAGTGTTTAAATGGAGCCAAATGTAGGACCCCATGGGGCGTCCCCTGAGGCTACCCCACTTTGTTAACCACTGGAGAATAGGCAATTTGACATACAGTACTGTATGTATACTGTATGTGAGAAATGGGTGTGCTCATCAAAAACTTTCCTCCAATAAACTGCATGTTTTTTTGCAGCAACGGAAGAGTTATGCAAACAAATTCCGTTGGCTCTTCTCTTATCGTGTGAGATCACAACGCAGGTGACGGTGTGTTACGCAAGAACGTAAATGCCGCGCGCCTGCTGAGGAAAAAAAAAAGAAATGAGAGCGGGGAATAAGAGATCGAGAGCTTAGAGAGAGAGAAGACGAGCCAAGGAAATAAGTTTTGTTTAAAATCTGTGACCCGGGCCACGGTGACTGATGGATGCGTTGCTAAACAGTTTAGCTCCAGCTGTGCTGCTTGCATGCATGCATACACTGTCCCGACTGACCGAACCCGGACCCGCTTGCACTCGAAAACAAAGTCGAACAAGGCCATTTCCTGTTGTGATTTCTGCTGACCGCGGTAGCGGTAGCCAACAAAAGTTGATCGTGACCAGCCTGTGGCCACATGTGCGGCCGGCCCACAGCCATGTACAGTATGTTACTGAAAAGGGGGTCTCCGGCACTTACAGTAAAACGCGTGTGTCACAACACTCTTGTCTTCACTTGAAAGGAAAAGTATGTGCGTCCGAGAATGACTCGGAGTGACTG
>CM076974.1:3498470-3593470 GCA_039105355.1 Benthosema pterotum
CTATTGGCAGAAAAGTGCACGTGACTCATGCTAGTTCCAAACAAACCACCTATGATAGTTCCATCCACTCGCATTGACAGCACAGCTCCAGTGCAGGGCGCGAAGCGCCAGATCAAAGCGTGTCAGTACTCTCGTTTCTAGTGCTCTGGTGCAGCCAGCCCGTTTTAAGTAGTACACCTGTATGAATGAATGTTTAGGTTAAAGGTAGGGGAAGTGATTTGAAATTCATGGTGTAGTACCAGCCTGGTGCACTAGGGGCCCCAAAAGTAGCTACACTATGTGAACCTGCTGCTCTCTCCTGATTAGAGGAGAATTGTGGTGACCTGGGGAACTTTTATTAGCTCCTCTGCTAACGTGGGGGAGGGGGAAACTCCATATGTGGTTTCCACACCTTATAATAGAGCATTTTAACAGAAAAAAAATATTTTTTGGGTGATATCTGACAAAAGTGAAATCACCCTTTAACATTTCACCGTTTACATTGGCGTTCATCCCTTGGCACGGATGCCTCTGTCCTGCCAAGGGAGTTCAGCAGTTGAGTTTCAGCAGCATTGATCCAATTTGATCGGCCCATACATTGGGTCACTGCAACTGCAATGTTGTTAAATGTTGCCTACATTACAATGTCTACTCTACAGATGTTTGTACAGTATATATAGCAACACAAACTTCTAAAAATGTGCACTGTGCGTTTTCAGTTGCTAGGTCAATGAAGTGGCCTTAATTCAAGTGTTGAGTTTCAAGTGACAAATTTCATTAGAAGGAACATGTGATGTGGTCTATACCCAATGTTGGGCAATATTACTTATAGAGTAATATATTTACAGTAATTATGACACCTTAGATAATAATAATATTATATTAATTGAATCACAGAGTAATATGTTACATATGCTAGAAAAGGTAATAAATATGTAATTTGTTTCTGACCAACACTGTCTATATAGCACCTGCACAGCCGTGGGATCTACTGGAATATCACAGTCTACACCAGGGGTGTAAAACTCACATACACAGGGAGACAAAATAAAAACATTTGTACAAGTCGAGGGCCGGACTATGTTTCAACACAAGGGCACCGGTTAAGACGACAGCAAAAAAGGAATTTTCCTTCAAAAAAATAAATAAAATAAAAATAATAATAATAATCAATGTCCCTCAACAGCAAGATAAATGCAAAGATGAAACTGCCTGCACTAAAAACTGAAAATGCACGATTAAAACTCAGTTTCCAGTTCTATTATAAATAATGAGTGTCATTCATTTCTGATGATGGTGTGAGCAATATACCAAAGGGCCAGTTCTAATAGTAATTGAATATCATCCTGAAGACAATTCATTCACAGGCCTGATTTGGTCCCCGTGCCTTGAGTTTGACATACAGTATATGGTCTACACCAGGGGTTTTCAACCTTTTTGACTCCAGGGACCACCATTTGTTCAGCATTTGAGCCACGGACCACCATTTGATTACATTTTCACAGCAAAGACCTAAAATTAAAGAATTCTTCTGGTTTTGTCCACAATTCCAGGCTGTATTTTGCCGACAAAACAGTGTAAACTTCTTAATTAAGTGGTGCTAATTCAGATAATGAATGTTTTAACTCTTGAGAGTGTGAAAATGAAACCAAATGGACCCGCAAGGGTCCATTTGGTTTCATTTTTACATTCTCAAGAGTTAGATCTGGTTAACTAACTTTCCGTCATTTAGCCTGGGGACCACCTGGAACCTTCTCAAGGACCACTGGTGGTCCCCGGACCACCTGTTGAAAACCCCTGGTCTACACCTATCGGTGGACCTCTGCCCTAGTCAAGCTGAGACAAACTGTTGACTGTTTTGGACCAGATTGCTGCGTAACCTCTCCCATCTGTTAACGCAATCTAGGCTGACACAAAGAGTCATTTTACACTATAGGCCTATATTTGCACACGCCATTTGACCCAGGTCAGGTAACAGTAGTGTGCTACTGCACTACACTGTCTGTACCCATATAATAAATCCCACATCCCTCATTCCAAGATGTTTCATATGTTTGTTTATGCAAGTGGAGCATATCAGGTCAGCATGGCTCATGGGTCATTAGTAACGTGGATGGATGCGCTCTGGTGTTGGCTGTTCTTTTCTAACAAACTTGCACAACAACAATGCATGAGGGAAATCCGACACGCCGCAGAATGCCTTCACCGCCACCACCATGCACCAACCAGAATGCCTTCACCGCCACCACCATGCACCAACCAGAATGCCTTCACCGCCACCACCATGCACCAACCAGAATGCCTTCACCGCCACCACCATGCACCAACCAGAATGCCTTCACCGCCACCACCATGCACCAACCAGAATGCCTTCACCGCCACCACCATGCACCAACCAGAATGCCTTCACCGCCACCTCCATGCACCAACCAGAATGCCTTCACCGCCACCACCATGCACCAACCAGAATGCCTTCACCGCCACCACCATGCACCAACCAGAATGCCTTCACCGCCACCACCATGCACCAACCAGAATGCCTTCACCGCCACCACCATGCACCAACCAGAATGCCTTCACCGCCACCACCATGCACCAACCAGAATGCCTTCACTGCCACCTCCATGCACCAACCAGAATGCCTTCACCGCCACCACCATGCACCAACCAGAATGCCTTCACCGCCACCACCATGCACCAACCAGAATGCCTTCACCGCCACCACCATGCACCAACCAGAATGCCTTCACTGCACCTCCATGCACCAACCAGAATGCCTTCACCGCCACCACCATGCACCAACCAGAATGCCTTCACCGCCACCACCATGCACTAACCAGAATGCCTTCACCGCCACCACCATGCACCAACCAGAATGCCTTCACCGCCACCACCATGCACCAACCAGAATGCCTTCACCGCCACCACCATGCACCAACCAGAATGCCTTCACCGCCACCACCATGCACCAACCAGAATGCCTTCACCGCCGCCTCCATGCACCAACCAGAATGCCTTCACCGCCACCACCATGCACCAACCAGAATGCCTTCACCGCCGCCACCACCATGCACCAACCAGAATGCCTTCACCGCCGCCACCACCATGCACCAACCAGAATGCCTTCACCGCCACCACCATGCACCAACCAGAATGCCTTCACCGCCACCACCATGCACCAACCAGAATGCCTTCACCGCCACCACCATGCACCAACCAGAATGCCTTCACCGCCGCCTCCATGCACCAACCAGAATGCCTTCACCGCCACCACCATGCACCAACCAGAATGCCTTCACCGCCACCACCATGCACCAACCAGAATGCCTTCACCGCCACCACCATGCACCAACCAGAATGCCTTCACCGCCACCACCATGCACCAACCAGAATGCCTTCACCGCCACCACCATGCACCAACCAGAATGCCTTCACCGCCACCTCCATGCACCAACCAGAATGCCTTCACCGCCACCACCATGCACCAACCAGAATGCCTTCACCGCCACCACCATGCACCAACCAGAATGCCTTCACCGCCACCACCATGCACCAACCCAGGCTCTATTAAATAATACACAGTGTCATAACAACCACCAGGACCACGCAGCGCCGTCACCACTTCAAAGTCAAAGTCAGGGGCTTTCCTCCATCTTCTCCCTCCCAGGGCTGTGTGTGTGTGTGTGTGTGTGTGTGTGTGTGTGTGTGTGTGTGTGTGTGTGTGTGTGTGTGTGTGTGTGCGCGCATTCTTGACTTGTCATTGTTGTGTGCAGGCAATGACTATCTACTGTAATAAGGACAACTAGCCAAGACACCTAAGGAGGAGTCCACATTGGTTCATGGGAGAAAGCAGACATGCGCAGTACATTCCACAAGCACACTATGACTTCACACCAACATCATAACCCATGCTAGACCGTGAGAGGAAGGTCATATGACTGCAGATTGAGACAGATGGAGAGGAACGGAGAGAGAAAGAGAAAAAGGAAGAGACAGAGAGAGATGGTGTCTGGCGCATATCTAGAGTTTCCCCAGTCTGCCTCGGCCTGTCTTCATCAGTCAGTATAGTTGATGATGAGGAGTCTCCCCTGCCGCAGCCAGCCACAACGGGGGCTAGGGTTACTCTGTGAGTCACTCCCTGTCCCACACGTTTCCTAATGGATGTGGATTATAGACCCATCGTACGACGCTATTGCCAAACGGAAAACACCAAATCCATAAGCTCACAATTCATTGCAGATTTCTGCAGACTTAAGTGTTGAGAGATAAGTGTTGTGTGTTCAATGTACACTAGCAATTCCCCCCTCTGCAAAGATTATCAAACTAGTCGACCAGCCATCCAGGTTAGCTCAGTCGGTAGAGCTCTTGAAACACAACATCACAGTTTTGTTCCTGGGCACCGCCAACTCAGTGTATGAGTAGCATGTGATCTTTATCTAATAAAATAATATTGCTATTTAGATAACCTAACCGGTTTTCAAACTTATTCCATGTTGCGGATTCCCAAATTGGCACACATTTGCCTGCGGACCCCCTCCATTACAAAATATATATGGCAAGGTGTCGTGTTGGACACCCATAAGATAAGATTTGTATGGCTCTAGCAGTGATATTCAACAATTTTCTAGGAGTTTGAATTATGCTCCAATAGTGCATTTCTATCTCTGACACCCCAATGTACAGTATATTGTAAAACCAATGCTAACTGAACTCAGAGAGTGTACAAATAGAACCAAATTCCATTTTTGAGTTACCCTCGGAGTAACAGACCTATAAGGGCAGGTTTCTAACATAGCCTGGCTGAAGCCAGACTGAATTAGCTGTAGGCAAAAAAGCCTGTCAGTAGATAGGTCTGGAATAGCTCAATTGTAAGCCTATTTCCTACTCCAGAGAACTGGGGTGGCCATTCAAATAGGTTTGCATACTGTGTCCTGATTGGCCACCACGATTTGGAGTAGAAAATGGACATACAATTGCGCTATTCCAGACCAAACTGCTGACAGGCATTTTTTTTGCCAACAGCTGATTTTGTCTGGCTTCAGCCAGGCTATCCGTATCCCTCAAGGACCCAGGTTTCCCGGACCCCACTTTGGGAACCACTGTTCTACACTTTATATTTTTGGAATCGCGGTATGTCTCTCTCCCTTCCTTGCCTTTGGCGTCTCTCCATGTCGACTTGCCAACAAGAAACGCACGTCACTGAGGTTTGCTGAGGTTTGCACCTGGCTGGCTGGCTGGCTGGCTGGCTAGTATACGCACTAGATAAGTCACTAGGGGGGCTTTTGGAGTTCAAAGGTGAATCCGATCCGCTTTCTCTCTGGAAAACAGCGTGATGATGAGGTGAACGGATGTGTGCCGGGACAGAGGCTCCAGACAGGAACGAGGATCGCTCCAAATCCGCCCTGCATGTTCACATCCATTAATTCAGGATTAATTCCAGGGGGGCGCAAATCTTTTTGACGTGGTAAATCTGTTTAGTTAAACGGCTCGACGTTTGCAGAAGTTTGATTAATCGCAGTGTCTTTTCCGTGCAGCGCTGTAGTCCAGACTGCCAGTAAATCAACTCTGTTGGAGCCTTGGCGTCTCGGAGCGGAAGATGGGACTTAAAACAACTCCCCGTGACACAATGGCCGGCCAGGCGTCTGGCTATCTGGACTGCATAGCTCCTGGACTCTTCACAATAGAGGCATGGCCTCTGTTTACTGTAGGCTACAGACGGATAGCATATACAGTATCTTCATCCTCGTCAGTGTCCGTTCTACAGTGTAGCTCATACCATCATCCCAACACCATTGTGCGAGCTGAGTGGTGCTGTGTGTACTTTCTCCCACTGTACGCAAAATGAAATGGAAACCAAGCTACACTTCCTAACCAGTCATGTACCAAGACATCAGAGGCACATACTTCCCACAGATTACAATCACTCACTGAGATTTCGAAAACATGACTAATGAAGAAGAAAGTCCCAGACCTCCTAAGTACAACGATGCTGCAAACATAGCCGCAAGCTTTGCAAGCTGCTGTGATAGGAGAAGGATATCAAATGGAACACAACCAGCCGAAAGACTAATCATTGTGTGTATTCTTGCATCAAGTGAACTTGGTGACCTTGATTTTTTTTTTGAAGATTCTTACTTTCAAATGTACATACTTTTTTTCTATTAATTGTATGTTGTATTGTGCTTATTGCTTTAGCTATGTAAACATATTGTTTTCTCATGCCAATACTCTCTTTGAAATTGCTCTTTGAAATGGACGTTTTTTTGTAATGGTGAAACAGCAGCCTCTGTCTGTACTCTAATCATAGGGACAAAGTCAGGACTTGGAGTGGTTGCACACCACTCAAAAATCAGCGATTATGAATAAATTTAGTACTTACTGTTTACACATGGTTCCCGGTGGAAGCGCAGGTGATCTAAGACTCTTCTCCACTGTCCGTTCTGTCCAGCTCTGCCTCGGTATCCCTTGGCTGGGTCTTTCTTAGGTCACCCTTTCTTCCGGTGTGGCAAGTGTGCCTGGATGCCTGTTTTCAAACACAGACAGAACACAGCATGTCCGTTTGAAATGTGTGTATGAAGCCTCAGGCCTGCTTTGTACAGCAGGGGTTTTCAACCTTTTTCATCCCAGGGACGACCATTTATTCAGAATTTGAGCCATGGACCACCATTTGATGACATTTTAGCCCCAAAGACCTAAAACTAAAGAATTCTTTTGGTTTTGTTCACGATTCCAGGCTGGATTTTGCAAACAAAACAGTGTGTGAGAGTGTGAAACCAAATGGACCCGCAAGGGTCCATCTGATTTCATTTTTACATTCTCAAGAGTTACATCTGGTTAACCAACTTTCCATCATTTAGCCTGGGGACCACCTGGAACCCTCTCAAGGACCACTGGTGGTCCCCGGACCACCTGTTTAAAACCCCTGTTGTACAGTATTGTGAGCTTAAACCCCCCCAGGCGTCATATTTAAATATATATATCTTTACCACAGGAACCACATTACTGTCAAACATGAATGGCCCAACAAAGATTGAATGTAATAACAGAAAGGTATTCACCCCACAACCATGTGAATCATTCCCCACCTGTCTGCCTGTGTGCTGGAGAAACGGTAGTCTGCCTGTGTGTGTGTGTGTGTGTGTGTGTGTGTGTGTGTGTGTGTGTGTGTGTGTGTGTGTGTGTGTGTGTGTGTGTGTGTGTGTGTGTGTGTGTGTGTGTGTGCTCGCACACTGTGCGCACAGGTCCTCTGGTATGTGACAAGTCCTGAGCGCCTCTGCTGCTGCAAGTTTTAGTATTAGATCCTTTCGGCGACCCTTGGATGCCTTTTCTGAGTTTGGGACATAGCCTACCGATGTAGGCTATGTAAACGAGTGTCCAGTATACTTTGGTAGCAAGGTCTAGAAGCACACAAAACACCCCAACACTATTAAATGACACATAATTGTCCATTGTGTCAAGCATTCATACTCAGATACTTGTTGAAATGTCTTGTCATTCAGGCTATAGCGTGCGATAGCAGCTACAGCACATCTTGCAGTTATTAATGTCTGCTAGTTTATGGTAGAAACACTCAATGAATGAACATCCTGATAAATCCTCAGTCTGGCTCTTAATTTGGCGACAACATCCTGCGGAACTTAATTTATGGCCAACACTTAAACTTCACTGTTTACTTTTCACATTTCTTTCTTTCACTCTCAAACTAGCTGTCTTCCTTCAGTTTTTTCCCAGAAACTTTCAGAAGCAAAGACCTGTGTTCAAAATGTTCGCTGTGAAAGAATATAAATATAATCAAGATTTGAGGCACATTTTCGTGATGTACCGTACAACAAAATTCTCACCAAAAGTCATTCCCGCCCCAAAATAGGTTCAAACAAACGATTATGCTAAAGGTTCTGCCAAACTTAATTTATGGTAATTTAAACATCACTGTTTACTTCTCACTCTCAAACTAGCTGTCTCCCTTTACTTTTAATGTAGGTCGACTATACAGTCGATTGACACTTGTCTATATAGACCTGTCCAGTTTGGATAAGTGTACTGTAGACCTATAGTGAGTCATAATGAGAGTCATTTAGCCAACTGGTTATGGCTAACAGCCTATAACGTCCCATTTGGTTGCACTTGAACAGGCTCGGAGTTAAGTTAACATCAGGGCGTTGTGAGGAACTAATGTGATCACTTCCAGCAGCCAAACAAAGATTTCAGCTTGTATATTTCTCCCAGAGCCCAGCAGCTAGGCTAGCTAGGCTTATTTTAAGGATAACTGTTGTAGAACAGTGTAATATTACACTGTTCTACAACTAATCGCGTTAAAACACACCCTTGAGTGTTATATTGATTAAAGGATCATCCAGCGGGAGTGCAATAGGCCAACAGCACGTACACCAAGGCCTACCCCCCACTCCATCTGTCCGATGGTCGATGGTCCGTAGACTAATGTATATCAAACTTGTTGGGGGGATGGGAATTAAACTGAGAATCACTGCAGTAAAATCTTCTCTTATGGGGGTGATTTTCAACCACTGGCCTTGAGAGGGTCCCAGGTGGTCCTCAGCTAAGTTGTTTAACCAGATGAAAAGTTGGTTAACCAGATGTAACTCTTGAGGGCGTAAAAATGAAACCCCAAATGGACCCGCAAGGGGTGGTTTCATATTTACACTCTCAAGAGTTAAAATATTCATCGTCTGAATGTTCATTTTAATCCCTGTGAGATCAAAATCTTTAGTTTTGGCGGTCTGTGGGGCTAAAATGTCTCAAATGGTGATCCATGCTGAATAAATAGTGGGCCCTGGTATCAAAAAGGGGGGCTAGCACCGTAGTCCCTGGCGTATATATCTTTTCAAATGGTGTTCCGCAGGCTAAAAGATGTCAATTTGGGAGTCCTTGACGGGTGAAAAAAGTTTGGGAACCAACCAGTGGTATAATGTATTCCGGAGCCGTCAGTCACTGTCTGGGAGATTTAGGCCCTCCTTCGCTGCAGACCTTTAGAGTAAATCATTGCGAGAGGCCACCACCGTTTGGCAGCCGATGGCCAGTGGGGACTGTCTCTAGGCTGTAAATCTGCCCCGGCAGCATGCAGCAAGTATAGTCTAATCTGGTTTGGCACGCCGTCGCTTTGTGTGGGGACTTTTTCATTCATTTCTCCTCGCAGCAGAACAATGGAGCAGTTTCTCACCCCGGTGTATATATATATATAGAAGGCCAAGAAGACAGGAATTCAACTGGACATGCCTAAACAAACCAAAAAGAGAGAGAGAGAGTAGAAGAGAAAGAAAAACTTAAAATGCATCCCGTGAATAGATTTTTTTTCCACCACCGTCATGCTCCCAGATCCTTGTGGAGCCAGAGATGGACAGTAAATCGTAGGTTAAGGGAGAAGGGGGAGGACCAGACAGTTTTAGCCAGTGAGGACCTGTGCATAATTATGTGCTTGTGTGTTATGAGAAAGCTACAGGGTCACCTTTCCATAAATAACGGACCTCAGGCACTCGCATGACAGGACACCCAACCTCTTGAAAATCCCCCTTAAAGGGGCATTCCCAACATTTCACTGTGTCATTAATATACATGAGCCGTAGCTTGTGGAGTTAGTTCAGTCAGATTACCGGTATATACTCAAGAGGTTTCATGCCGTGTTCTAGGGCACATACTAGGGGCCCGAAGCGACCCGGTTCCACTTCTGTGTACAAGAAGTGACATCCGGGTACGTTCGGGCTGCTTCCTAGGTGTCTCTGACATGAGCTGATGTGATGATTGGCTAGCACAGCAGTCAATCACCCCGAATTGATAATACAAATTTGTATTTGTATTTGTATAATGGGAGGAATTCCCCTTTAACTCATTTAGGTCTAACATTGAAATAATAACAAAAAACACGGTTTCTGCATCCGTATTGCTCAATACCACCCAATAAGTAAACCCTCCATCTGATAATACGAAGCAAAGATTTGAGTTAAAAATGTTTGCTGCGGAAGAATATATATTCAAGATTTGAGGCACAATTTTTCACAAAAAAAAAAATAGTAGAACAGAACTCAAATGGCATTCTCGCCCAAAATAGGTGGAAATAAATATGTATGCTTGATGCTAAATGTTTCTTTGTGGAGCTGCAATTCTATATCACACCTTTTCAGACGCTTCAACGGACTGCCCCTTTGTCCGACGTGTGCTTGCGCTCGGCCGTGCATGTGTGCGTGCGTGTCTGTCTGCCTGTCTGTGTGATAGGGCATTTCGTGCATCGTATACATAGACTGGTGGGCATGTGTGTGGTTGAATGGGCCAAGGCCCATTCACAGACCAGCTAGTGTGTCACACAGGCATTGTGACATCATACGATATGAGCTGCAAAGCATCCTGACCTATCGTCAGACAGGTCCCCAGTCTAGATTTAAGAACCAGATTAAGGAACTCTTGCCATGAGAGCTGCTCGATTTATAGGAACAATTGCTGCTCTCTTTGTATGTATGTCTGTGCATGCACGCGTGTGTGTGTGTGTGTGTGGGGGGGGGGGGGGGGGTGAACTAAGGGCCATGTGCATGAATAGGCATGTCGACTATCAGTGTCAAGAATAATTAACACTCCTAGGGTTGGATCTGATTATGAAAAAAAAAACACTTATTGTATCGAATGTATCGTGTTTTTTTTAACCACAGGGTGAAAAGGGGTTGCATTCCAAGCTAATTGTCTGGGAATACAATGTGCAGATATGGGTTTTGGGTGTGTGTGGAGTAGGTAGGCTATTTGTCTGTGCATGCACGCACGGCCGTGTTTGTCTACACGACTACACCATACACAGCCTTTTCTACAGAAACCAGTGACGTAACCCGAGCCGAGCGTGTGTGTGTGAGATGTGTGTAGTGTCAGGTTCCGCTCCGTTGTTCTGGAGGGGGGGAGAGGAAAGCTTCGGGTTGCAATCTTCCCCGGCCATCGGAGAGAGAGAGAGAGAAAGAGAGATAGAGGGAGAGAGAGAGAGAGAGAGATCCAAAAGCACGTGGAGTAGTTAGTTGGTCCAGGAGGGAGGAGGAGAGGCTGGGCCTCCCCCCATTGGATTGGGAGCAGGGGCGGATCTAGGCATGGGCATGGGGGGGGGAAATGCCCCCCTAAATGCCCAGACTGCCCCACCAAACATGATGGCATGCAAAACAATCCAAGATCCAATCCAAAAGTGCTTATATTTAAAATGATTTGAAACACTACTACTGCTACTAACTACAGTTGTGGCACCACTAAACCAACAGGATTTCATCATTGAAAACAGAAAACTGTCAACAATTACTGATGCTTTATTTGATTAATAAAAGTCCTGTAACTGAAAATGGTATTCAATGAAGCCGCACCCATACCATTTTCTGCTGCCCCCCCCCCCCCCAATTGGGAAATGTTACATCCGCCCCTGCTTGGGAGACTGCAAAGAGAGGTATAACCTGGCAAGCTGCACAGCTTTGGGTGACAATCTACAGTCCCCCCCTCACCCCTCCCTGCTTGACACAGTTGAGTTGAGCCACTTCTGCAGAAAGCAGCAGCGTGCTGGGCTGCTGGCTAATGTCCCTCGTAATTGCAAGCATGTGTGTTGTTTTGTTCACGTTCATCGACGGCGGGAGTTTCCCCCCAGTAATCTTTCTCCTCCTTTTTTTTCTTTCAGGAACCTCAGATGCTATTTCACATGTCTACGTTTTTTTTTGTGCAGTCATTGTCTAGGGCTATACCCACGCATCTCGGTCTGTGGCAGTAGAGCACGTTATTGCATGCATGCATGCCACAGGGAGTGATATGTGTTGCAATATTAATATTTAACTTCTAGTCAAAATAGTTCTTGTCAGAGAGTTACGTTTTCCAGTATATTATGTTCTATGTGGGGGAAAGAGAGAGAGAATATTGATTGCAACATATTTGTTTTACTGCAACAGTATAACCCTATAGTGTACACAAGCACATGTGCTGTAGCATATGTGCACATGCATGTGTTTGTGCAATAGTTCAGAGATTTCCTCCCATCCTAAAACGTCCTCAGAAGTATAGAAAGTGAGTGAGTGCGTGTGCGTCTAGGTCAGGGGCGGATGTAACATGTCCCATTTGGGGGGGCAAGAGAACATGTTGGAGGGACAAGAGAAAATGGTGGGGGCGGCTTCATCGTCCGTGACGCTTCGTGCCACGGGCGATGAAGCTGCACCCATACCATTTTCGGTTACAGGACTTTTATTACGCAATTATGCATCAATAATAACATCAGTTGTTGTTGAAGTTGTTGTTTAAGTAGCAGTAGTAGTGTTTCAAATCATTTTAAATATAAGCACTTTCATTTGAAATATCTTGGGTTGTTTTGCATGGCATCATGTTTGGGGGGGGGGGGGGGGGGGCGGGCAGACTGGGTATTTAGGCCCATGCCCATGCCTAGATCCGCCCCTGGTCTAGGTGCGCATGTAACTGTAACCTCCCGTGTGTCTGGAGTGGGGGTTTGTGGGGAGTTGCCGGGCCGGTCCTCAGGTGAGGGCATGGAGGGATGGAGGGAAGCCGATCCACCTGAGAACCGCCCAGGGAGTTGTGAGCCATTGTGCGGAGGAGAAAGGCACGGCCCTGGAGCGTGTGTCCGCCGAATAATAGCCACTTGTGTGCCATTTTACACTTACACACACAATAACACCACCGCGAGATGCGCCAATCAAATCAACAAGCCAACCCACCCCCACCCCCCCACACACAGTGTGCAGTGAACGGTGTACAAAATACGCCTGCAATTATCGCCCTATACCTCACCTCACCTTACACAGCAGGTCGTTAAAAAATGACATCCATCCATGGTGCTCAAATTTGTGTGTAAACTTGATTTCCGTGGAGTCAAGTCACGCATTTGAAAGGGTCTTGTTCATTGTACTCTCCAAAAACAGGACCCTGCAACGCAGAGACGGTTTCTATCCCCAGGCGATGAAGAGCCCTGAACGCACACAGTGTCACAGCCAGTGTTGTAGTGGGACTTTTAAGGCTCTTTCAGAGTCTAGAATTTCGGTGGCCACCGCGAGCACCGCTCAGAGCACCGCGACCACCGCTATTCCAAAGTCCACTGCCAGCACCGCCCCCCCCCCCCCCCCCCCCCCCTACCCCCCCCCCCTCCCGCTGCGGTGTGTTGTGTGTTTTCTTTTTTTAAAACCAGCCGTTAAAAACAAGCAACCGCTGCGGTGCGGTGGTTAGTAAAATCCGAGAGGAGGGCTGGAAAGTGCGGTGGTATGACGTCATATTGTAGGAAACGGTGGTCGCGGTGGGCACCGAAAATCCATCTCTGAATAGGCCTTTAGAAGTGGGGGGACGCCTCTTAAAGGGGAATTCCACCCATTTTCATTTTTTTCTGAGAGTGTACAAAAGTGAACCAAATGGACCCTAGCGGGTCCATTTGGTTCCATTTGTACACTCTCAGAAAAAAGGAAACTCATTAACATGGTGAAGCGCATCTGGATTATGTCATCAAGATGTGTTTCACCATGCTTTTCACCTCCATTTCCAGGAAACACAGGTCCACACAACATCTCTAAGGTATACTAATGACATAGTAAAATATTGAAAACAAGTGGAATTCCCCTTTAAGACACATGCATGCACACTTGCATTTGTAGTAAGTATAGCATATTGAGAAAGATTGTTTACAATGCCTAATTGTATCCATAAAAGTAAATGACAAGACAAAAAACATAGCCCTACTTTTGCCCCAAAAATATCTTGGATGTTAGAAGTGGCCGTCCCCACATGTCCCCCCTCCACTACACCCCTGGTCACAGCGACCGTGACAGAAACTCATCTCATGACCGGACCTAAGTCGCCTTTGAAGGATTTTCTTTTTTCCATGTCATGTGACAGCAGTCGCAGCTTCAAATCGACTTATTGGTTGTTCAGTTTGGCTCACCAGTTTTGGAGATATATGGATTATAACAGGGAAGTCAAACTCAAACACACAGTGGGCCGCAATAGAACAATTGGTACCAGTTGAGGGCCAGACCTGCACAGGCACCAGTTACAAAAACGTCCCAGGCAAACTGCAAAAAAAAAAAAATCTCTAAACAAATACAGAAATTGCAAAATAAATGCTAAGATGAATGTGCATGATTAAAAACTGACATGCATTATTAAAGCTCAGTTCCCTGTTCTGTGATCCTTACCAAGCACTGCTTTCATAGTGTTCTCCTCAACAGTTAGTCTTATGACTTGAGGCTCAATCACAAGCAGCCACATTTGTGCATATACAGTACATATAGATGCATATCTAGGTTTTGTTCAGAACCACTAACCCCAGCCTCCATATTGTGGGGGGAACCTGTTGCCAACTTATTGAAAGAGAGAAAGAAGGTGCACTATCCACTTCTGAAAATACCCCAACATCCGTACAAAACACGGACGATTCCATCTGAAACTACTATGTGACAACTAATAATGCATTTTCAAGTTACACATCTTATCCACCTCCTGCCGAATATCAACTCTTCGGAAAATCAAAATGAATAAACCTGGTTTCAAACCATGAAGCGTCTGCTTACAAAATGTGATGATAAATTGAAAACACAAACTGTGGACCTCTCGACAGATGCTTACAAGGGCCCTACGCACACAGT
This sequence comes from Benthosema pterotum, assembly GCA_039105355.1. Taxonomy (NCBI): domain Eukaryota; kingdom Metazoa; phylum Chordata; class Actinopteri; order Myctophiformes; family Myctophidae; genus Benthosema; species Benthosema pterotum. The sequence continues at coordinate 3,513,047 of CM076974.1, forward strand.
CACCTTTTGAAACCAAAATGTTTATTTTGGACCATTCCTCTCACTTTGCTGCTCTTGGCTTTGGAGTGACTTATCAGAATTATAGCAACAAAAAAGGACACACACACACAAATGAAAAAGGCAACAGATGTGTGGTGGACGGAGCTCGAGGGCAAAGGAGCGGCGGGAGGAGTGGCCATTAAATTGTTTTCTTCCATTCGCTCCTTTATTTTAGGGAGGCAGCTTTTAATTGCTCTCACTTATGGCTTAACAAACTTAATGACCTGTTGTGCACTGCAGGGTGGCCCAGTTCACGCACAATGATGGCTTTCACTCTGCTTGCTATTGTTTACTGTCAAAGGCAGAGCCAAGAGTGAACAGGAGTGTGCGAGTTTGGGACGAACGAGGAGAAAGAGAGAGAGAGATAGAGTGAAATAGCCTAGGGTAGAAAAAGGTCTCTAACACTTGCACGCAGAGACAAAAGCAATGCCTCGTCTCACGTTGTCGCACTTGGGAAGTTAAAACTGAGGGCGAGGAGGAGGGGTGAGGCCTCTTCGGGCCCGAGGCTATACATTGCTTTTTCTCTTATTGGATTTCACGTGTTGTCTGTTTTGTGCAGATTCGTGCACATTCTACGCAGGTTTTCCCGCCGCATTTGTGGGACGCTTGTCTTGTTGAAGACTTGGGTCTTCAGGTGTGAGGTGGAATGTGTGCTCAGTATGTGCTGCGATAAATCATAGTGAGCAGACAGGCTGGTCTCCGACAGGGCAGGGCCCAGGGGAGAGGCAAAAATAAATACATAAAGAAATAAATAACAAGGAAATGTGAAAGTACATCTAGAGTCTCTAGAGTGGTCACGAGTAAATCGGTCACTGCTTAATCGCCTAGAAAGGAGACAGCTTATGTGTGATTCTGGCATCTGGTTAGGATGCCTCTCGGGCATCTCCCTAATGTTCCTTGAGGCCTGTGCACAATGATGTGTATTGTCTTAGCACAATTAATACTAATTAAAGGTATAGTAAGTGAGGGGTTAAAAAACAACAACAACAACAACAACAAAAAACAAACAAACAGTTTCAGTTTAGGCTTTGGGAGAAAAACCTCTCCTCCAATCCAGATGAGAGGGGGGCCATGCTCCAATCAGGATTGAGAGGGGGAGGGCCTTGGTCTATGTGTCTGGGAGGATGGGGGTTCCAAATCGCTGAATGCTCCGATATATAAACTAGATCAGCACTCGGTAGAGTCCAAACTTGCGCGTTGTACACAAGTAGGCCATGGCCTACTGCGTGCGTGTCTGTGCGTGAGTGGAGCGGGCTGATACTCATGACATTACCTATATAAAGGGCTTTTACTTACGTCTCCATAACATCATCACCTAAACCGGCCTACCGGAGTAACCCGAGGGACCGAGGGCCGACACCGCACACCGACCGCCTTACTTGTGCCAGCAATACCGCAATATTTATATATTTACCCCACCCCAAGTAATGCAGGCCTGGATGGAACCTGTCACTCAAATGCACACGGCGCGAGGGAAACAAGTGTGTGTGTGTGTGTGTGTGTGTGTGTGTGTGTGTGTGTGTGTGTGTGTGTGTGTGTGTGTGTGTGTATACACTGAGTGCTGGAATGAGGGGTGGGACTTTCTTGCTAATAGCTGCTGTCAATCCCCCCCCTCCCACACCATGTGACCTCTCCCTCGCACAACCCCCCTCCCTCCCCCCCCCTCCCTCCCTCTGGCGTATTAGTCGTTTATTAGCTTTTCCCGTTTTTCTCTCGGCTGGCCCCTGACAGGCCACATGTCGAGCAGTAATGTCGTCCTACATACCTACACACATACATACATACATACTGTACATACACACTGGCCGCTAAAAGGCTGTGTATGTATTTCCTGCGTAAGAAGGAAAAGAGCCACATGTGGGCCCGGCGTTCCGTTCTGTCCGCCCCGCGGGGACAAAGGTAGCTCTGTTTTCCTCCCTGAACGCCAAGCAGCCGCGTAAAGTGAGGAATTGATATAGTATGTGACAGCAAAAATAGCAGAAGAGAGAGCGAGAGAGAGAGGGAGGGGGGTTTAGAATGTGTGCGTGTGACTGTGTGTGTGTGTGTGTGTGTGTGTGTGTGTGTGTGTGTGTGTGTGTGTGTGTGTGTGTGTGTGTGTGTGTCTGTGTGTGTGTGTGTGTGTGTGTGTGTGCGTGTGATCAATGCGAGCGTGTACATGCATGTGTGCAGAATAATTGCCCCCCAACTCCTCCAACACCTGAAGCTTATTAAACATAAATCTCCACTGTGTGCCATAGCATGTAACCTGAAACCCATATTGACTTTTTGGGGGAGCTTCATAAATCTCTCCGTCTCTATTTATTCTGAGACGTTTTTTTTCTTCTCTCTCTCTCTCTCTCTTGAAAACACACACACACACATGTGCACGCACACGCACGTGCACACACAACACACACACACACACACACACACACACACACGACCAACATTCCTCGTATATCCTCAAGAACGCCGTGCTGTTTTTAAAAATGGGACACGCTGGCGCTCGACGGGCTGACAAAAAAAATGTTTAAACGTTAAAGAGTCACCATAAACAAAGCGAGCTCTTTGGGGGGAGGTGGGGAGGGGGGGGGGGGGGGGGTGGGCAGGTAAAATAAATAAGTGGGTGGGTTATTGATGGAGCTGTTGAACCGAGCCTAGTGTGTGTGTGTGTGTGTGTGTGTGTGTGTGTGTGTGTGTGTGTGTGTGTGTGTGTGTGTGTGTGTGTGTGTGTGTGTGTGTGTGTGTCGGGCCGGCGAGAGGTGTAAAGGTTGGCGGACGTCAATGACTGGCCATTATGCAGCGGAGCAAACATACAAGGACAATTCATCACAGGGAGAGGTGTGAGTTTGTTCATTGTGCCATGGATTGTGCTTAGCGTATCGACGAAACTGACCATGAGGTCAGATTCTACTAAATGTCTTCTAAATCATGACAGTTTTCTGGAAAAAAAGACTATATTCTCAAACTATGTTGTGCAATGTGCAGTAATTGGCTACTGACCCACCATCTGAAAAGATGTTTGCTCTGTAATACAACATAATACATTCAAAGCTGAGTGTCGTGAGTATATTCTTTTTTTCAATAGCTAATAGCTTTTAACCAAGGTTTATGGTTTAGATCAGTGGTTTTCAACCTTTTTGATACCAGGGTCCACTATTTATTCAGCATTTCAGCCACGGACCACCATTTGATGACGTTTTCACCCCACAGACCAAAAACTAAAGATTTCTTTTGGTCAAACATACAGTAGCCTAAATCGAAAGGACCTTTCTTACATTCTCTAATTGTGCAGACTTCTTAATTAAGTGGGCTAATTCAGATGAATGAAATGAAACCAAATGGACCCGCAAGCAAGGGTCCATTTGCTTTCATTTTTATGCTCTCACGAGTTACATTTGGTTAACCAACTTTTCATCTGGTTAACCAACATAGCTGGGGACCACCTGGAATCCTCTCAAGGACCACTGGTTGCCCCATTGGTTTAGGTTGTTATAACTAAGAGAAAGTATTTATTTAGTATAGTTTTTACAGAGTGGGGGGGGGGGGCATATGAGCATGGGGTTAGGGAAAGTGGAAGTGCTAAAATGGAGTCTGAAGAGGTGGGTTTTCAGACTAAAGCCTGAGAGTGAGTCTGCTGCAGTTGTGATTGTAACGGGAAGTTCATTCCACAGTTTTGGGAGCCATAAGGGAGAAGAGTCTGGGCTCTGCATAGCAAAGGTTCTGCCAGCCTCCCTGTGTTAGCTGGTCAGAGCGGGTGGGAGGGGTTGTGCAGTGACTTATAAGTCGGCTTAACATTATAACACACAATACTTTGAGCAGATGATGAAGATCTCTTCTGAACCCATTATAATTTATACAGTGTGGATAGTTACTGTACACAGCAGGGGTGGGCAATTATTTTTCCCAAGGGGCCAAATGAGATACATAAAATATTGTGGAAGGCCAAGACCAAAGGCTGAACTAAAGTCTGCGTAATATTAATTTGATTTCATGATAAAATTAAGAGTATGACCAACCATTTTGACAACAGGGCCCTCTATACATTCAGTATTTGAGCCACGGGGGACCACCTTTTGATGGCATTTTAGCCCCACAGACCACAAAACCAAAGATTCATTTGGTTTTTGTCCACAATTCCAGGCTGGATTTCACAAACAAAACAATACAGATCAAAATGACCATTAATCTTCTACATTCTCTAGTTGTGTAGACTTGGGCTAATTCACGTGATAAATATTTTAACTCTTGAGAGTGTAAAAATGAAACCAAATGGACCTGCGGGTCCATTTGGTTTCATTTTTACGCTCTCAACGGAGTTACATCTGGTCAACCAACTTTCCATATTTAACTGGAATCTCTTCAAGAACCACTGGTGGTCCCTGGAACACTGGTTGAAACCCACGGTACCCTTTCACGGGCCGGTCAGAGTCAGCCAAAGGGCCGCATAATGCCCAGGTATGGTATACAGTAACTATATTGTACCACTACATTTGTTATAGTTGAGATGATAACACTTTTTTTTTTTTTTTTTTTTTTACGATTTTTTCAAATTGAAAAGGCTATTATTTTACGCTCCAACTGTTTTTTCCCCTCAAAACTTATTTAACCAAATCCCAGATCAGAGGAGCCACATGTCAGACTCCAAGCGGAGTAGCCATATCATGCAGCCCTGGTGTCAGCTGCCAGTACTTCAGCATAGGCCAAGAAAATACCTCTACACATGTTTTATATTTGGAAGGGAATATTTCATTTCAATTTGATAATGGACATGATTCAAGTGAATGGAGGTGGCATGAGGCTGAAACCACGCCCACTATAGTAAAAGTATAAATATGATATACATGAATATATATATATATATATATATATATATATATATATATATATATCGCGGATACAAGCGGATACAAGCGGCCGAAATGAGTTTTCTCCAGCGGGTGGCTGGCATCTCCCTTAGAGATAGGGTGAGAAGTTCAGTCACTCGGGAGAGACTCGGAGTAGAGCCGCTGCTTCTTCACCTGGAAAGGAGCCAGCTGAGGTGGTTCGGGCATCTGGTTAGGATGCCACTCGAGCGCCTCCCTAGGGAGGTCCTCGGGGCACGTCCCACTGGGAGAAGACCCCGGGGCAGACCAAGGACCAGATGGAGGGATTACATCGACTCTCTGGCTTTGGATCGCCTCGGGATCCCCCAGGAGGAGGTTGCCAATGTTGCTCGGGACCGGGAAGTCTGGAGCTCCCTGGTAGAGCTGTTGCCCCCGCGACCCGACCTCGGATAAGCGGAAGAAGATGGATGGATGGATGGATATATATATATATATATATATATATATATATATATATATATATATATATATATATATATATATATATATATATATATATATATATATATATATATATATATATTTTATTTATTTATTTATTTTATTTTAGTTTATTTTAGTTTATTTTAGTTTATTTTAGTTTATTTTAGTTTATTTTAGTTTATTTTATTTTATTTTATTTTATTTTATTTTTAAGGATGGAGGGTAGAAACTTGTTGTCGTTTCAGTGTCATACAACATTTCTATGTGATTCTACTATGTGCATTGTGCAACATGACATGAGATGAAATATATTAATGCCATTTAGAAGATTTAGAACACATTTCCGGGTTGGTTTTAGATATTTTCCATGATCTCACAGACAATGGGCTTGCTTCCTTCCTGGCCTACAGTTCCCATAATGCTTCGGTGCACTGATCCTCCTTGTGGTTAGGGGAAGAGGGCTGGAAGTGTCTAAAACCACATTATTACACACATAAAGACCTCCCAGAAAAGTGTTCTATGTCTTCTAAACATCATTTGTTGGGATACGGGTACGTTCCAATGAACCATAATTGAATTGTGCCGTGAACGCAGAGGATTAATTAACAGACATATACATCTGGGATGCAGAAGAATACCACGCCATAAAATCATTGGGGGTCAATAAAATTATGCACTGGTATAACGCAGAGTTAAACCTACACATTTTTACCATGTCAGAAAGGACAAAAATATATAGCGATGAGAGCAGCAGAGAGCGGGGAGGGCCGTCCGGTCAAAGGGATTTTTTTATGTGCAGTGTCTATAGGTTACACAGAGGAATGTACTGTATATGAGTGAGGCCATGCTCAAAAAAGTACACAAAAAGGATTATAATACGGCAGAAACATCTGGGTGCTATTCTATCAGTCAGGCAGCAGCAGACAGGATGTTCCAATCCCATCCATGCAGGGGACCGCTTTGAATTTACGTCTTTGATCGTGTGCGCGTGACACGCACGCACACACACACACGCTGCATGGCTAGAGTGTGTGTATCGCATCATATCATCATATCATCATATAATAGGCCACCATTACAAGAGCCCTGGGCTTAGAGCTATATGGAAGAGAGAGAGAGAGAAAGACAGGGATGGATCTCAGCATGGGCATGGGGGGGCAATCCCCCCTAAATGCCCTGACTGCCCCACCATACATGACGGCATGCAAAACAACCCAAATTTCAAAGATATTTCAAATTAAAGTCCTTATATTTAAAATTATTTGAAACACTACTACTGCTACTAACTAACTAACTAACTGGAGTTGTGGCACCACTAAACCAACAGCATTTCATCATTCAGAACAGAAAATTGTCTGTCTGAGTCAGACCTTTAGCTTTATGCATGCTGCGTGTCTGTTGCAACTTCAACAACAACTGATGTTATTATTGATGCTTTACTTGCCTATTAAATCCTGTAACCGAAAATGGTATGGCTGCGGCTTCATCACCTGCGTCGCTTCACGCCACGGGCGATGAAGCCGCCCGATACCATTTTCCCTGCCCCCCCTCTCCACGGGCGGATTTTTACATCCGCCCCTGGAGAGAGAAAGAGACAGACAGACAGACAGACAGACAGAGAGTTCATGACACGCTTCTATCTATGGAAAGACTGAGCGATCCCTGCTTACAATAAAAGTCAGGGCAGTGGTTTGATGAGCGTGTGCGTGCTAGTGTGTGTATGTGTGTGTGTGTGTGTGTGTGTGTGTGTGTGTGTGTGTGTGTGTGTGTGTGTGTGTGTGTGTGTGTGCGTGTTAAGTGTTAGTGGGCTGGGATTGGCAGCGTCTGAGGGGAAAGGGGATAGGGAGGCGTAAGGAGAGAACGGGGCAGAGGAGAGAGTGTGGAAGGTGTTATAAAGCAGGGACGCGCACAATGGGCCCTCTGTGCAGGGGTGGCCGTCAGGTCACACACTCACTTACACACGCACATGCGCGCGCGTGCAGACACACGCACTGCAATCACGCACGCACGCACACAGGAGCTGCCGAGGCTCAACAGGATCCAGACACTGTACCTCCTCTACGCACCCCCCCCCCCTCTCTCTCTCACACACACACACACACACACACACACACACACACACACACACACACACACCTAACACACATACGCACACATGTGTGCGCACATACACACACATATACACACCCCCAGGGGCCCTTCTATTCTGAAACGGCCCAGCAGGAGTGGCATGAGTTCATATAAATAATATGACAAATAAGGAAAAAGTGAGCGCAGAGAGAACGAAAGAACGGAGAAAAAAAGGAGGGGGAGCAGAATGAATGAGAAAGTATATAGCTGAATTAAGGGGGGGGGGGGGGGGAGAGAGAGAGAGAGAGAGAGAGAGAGAGAGAGAGAGAGAGGAGAGAGAGAGAGAGAGAGAGAGAGAGAGAGAGAGAGAGAGAGAGAGAGAGAGAGAGCAGAAGCCTGTTGAATAATCATCTCTTCTCTCTGGTGACAATGTTCCATTGTTCTGCAGAGAGAGAGAGAGAGAGAGAGAGAGAGAGAGAGAGAGAGAGAGAGAGAGAGAGAGAGATGGATTTGTGGAATGCACAAGTTTCATTCATTACGAATCTCTCTCTCTCGCTCTCTCTCTCTCTCTCCCCCCCCAGGTTTACCATGCTTGTGATAGTAGCTGCGCTAACCTGCATTTAGTATGCGATGAAAGATCATTTCCTCATACTTTGGCAGGCCACATCATTACCCCCAACAGAGACAGACAGACAGACATACACTCGTATTGTTCATACAGTGTATACTACGTATGATATACACGTTAGAGTACCATTATGTTTGCATCCCTTTGCATGTGCATGCATTTGCGTGTGTGCACGTTGTGCGTGCGTCTGTCTGTGTTTGTGTGTGTGCCCACGTCTCGTATACGTGCACTCCCACTCGTTCCAAAATAATAGCTTGTTTATATAAAAGAAACTCAAGCCAGAACCCATATATATAGCTCTGACAGGCTGGGCTGTTGGCGCTCCGTCTCCTCCACACTCTGCCAGCTCTCGCTATACCCCCGCGGTGCCACTGAGCACTAGTAAAAACACAGCCAGGGCACTGCACAAACACGGCTCAAAAAAAGTAGGAGGAGAAAGACGAAAACGGGAAAGTCACATGCACGGAATAAAAGTCGAGCCGGCCCCCGCGATGACAACATTCGCCCCCTCGACGACCACGGCAAACAAAACCGCGCCCGCATGTCGTTGCTGTTGTTGTTTGCAGGAGCCCAGGATGGAAGCCTAGCATGAGCACTGGCGGATTGGACCCACATCCCCAAAAGTGTCGTTATTCATGTTGTGTTGTTGTTTATTTGCTCCGAGACCAGGGCCAAAGCCACACCAAAGCGCCGTCCGGGGCATGAAAAAAACAGAGAAACATCATGCCTTCCTGCCTGGCGCAAACGCTGTCATGTTAAGAGGACAAACGTCCAAGAGGAACTGGCACTAGCGGGCCCCACTAAACAAACAAAGCAAGACACAATAAAAGAAAACCCAAAAGACAAACAATAAAAAACGCCAGGGTCTTATGCAGAAGAAAGAGTTTGACTTGGAACGTTCTTTGGTTGCCTGGCTGTCAGACTTGGGCTGAGCCGCGGGGCCTCTGCTATGCCAGACCTTCTCCATATGGAGTCGAGCTAAAACTTGCAAAAGTAAGTATCTGATTGTCCCGTGAGAATCCCCCCATCCCCATCCCACCCCGAAAAGGATTTCTGATGGAAAACACACACACACACACACACACACACACACACACACACACACACACACACACACACACACACACACACACACACACACACACACACACACACACACACACACACACACCCTGAGTGGTGTGATTAATGGATTGTTATCCAAGAGATTGCGACGATTCCAAAATAGTGCTCTATCATTGTGGAGTCATGCCGTATTGACCAGCGACCAGGTCGTGACTAGTTGCTTACTAGTCTCAACCATAAGCAACTAGTCATGACCAGGTTGCAACTAGTTGCTTACTAGTCTCAACCATAAGCAACTAGTCATGACCAGGTTGCAACTAGTTGTTTACTAGGCCTAACCATAAGCAACTAGTCATGACCAGGTTGCATCTAGTTGCTTACTAGTCTCAACCATAAGCAACTAGTCATGACCAGGTTGCAACTAGTTGTTTACTAGTCTCAACCATAAGCAACTAGTCATGACCAGGTTGCAACTAGTTGCTTACTAGTCCCAACCATAAGCAACTAGTCATGACCAGGTTGCAACTAGTTGCTTACTAGTCGTGACCAGGTTGTAGCTAGTTGCTTACTGGTCCCAACCATAAGCAACTAGTCGTGACCGGTTGCATCTAGTTGCTTACTAGTTCCAACCATAAGCAACTAGTCATTACCAGGTTGCATCTAGTTGCTTACTAGTCTCAACCATAAGCAACTAGTCATTACCAGGTTGCATCTAGTTGCTTACTAGTCTCAACCATAAGCAACTAGTCGTGACCAGGTTGTAGCTAGTTGCTTACTGGTCCCAACCATAAGCAACTAGTCGTGACCAGGTTGCATCTAGTTGCTTACTAGTTCCAACCATAAGCAACTACTCACGTCCAGAATCTCATCACGACTAGTAAGAACCTGATCGCGACTAGTAAGAAAGTGGTCGCGACCAGGTTGCAACCTGGTCACTATTAGATCTCGCTGTCTGAAGACCCCTCCTTTCCTAAACCCCGTCTGACTGTTTCTTCTGTTTCTTATTCTCTTGTTCTCATACGGTAGGGGCTCCTCTGCGCTCAGGAACAGCAGCCATAAATGTTTACAGTAATTAGATACATGCATGCAGAGACAAGACTTCTATCTAAAAAAAAGAAATGAAAAAAGAAAAGCCAACAACAACCTGATGGAATACATTGTGCTGAGTTAGCGTTGGATTTGGAAACGATGCTGATTCGCCAACTCCCTAGCCGTGCCTTTTATAAGAAAAATAAACGTGGCTTCACTCTCCATACAATCCCACATATCTCTCTCGCCATCGCCCTCTCTTCACTTTTCTCACGATATGCCCCCCCCTCCCTTTTTTGCTTTGAGATTGTGGTAATAACAGGGAGATACTGTATATCTTTGCTCTGCCATCCAGCTATAGGAACCATGAAGACATCCAGGTGTAAATCCCTAGGATAAGGCCGGTGGGTTTACTGTGGTAAGCCCGGGAGCCGCAGCAGGTGAAAAGTCGTGTTGGTGTCAATTTGGTTTAAGCCAGTCAGCTTTCTGCAGGGTGAATACGGCTAGATCTTGCTATAGGCTTCACTTTTTCAGGTTCACAGCTAAATTGCTTCATTGAACCCATACCTATGCAATACTGTACTCAGTCACTGAGTACAGTACCCATACTAGTACATAGTATGACAATTAAAAAATGGTTTATGATAAAAGCACACGATGCGCTGTGATGTGAAGCGCTGCAGCTTGAAGAAAACAAGAATGACTCGCTCATAACTGCCAGGTGCAGAAAGCTCCACTTAAGACTTCTTTCCATGACAGGCCATACGCTAGAAGAATCCTGAACTTGAATGCAGAATTTCACATTGGATAAAGAGTAATCAGAAATCAGAAATCCAACTAGTAGTACGTCACATCTCCAACAGCTAAAAAGTGCTGCGCTCCGAAAGTAGCTGATCAACGCACTCAGCGTTGATCAGCTACTTTTTGCCATTTTGCTCTCTTAACAAAAACGGTGATGTTTACATTAATGTGGAAGAGTAGAAAGAAAAGAAAAGAACCACTGTCCTGCAACTGTAGCGCATCACACGGCGGTTCTGTCTGTCTGTCTGTCTGTCTGTCTGTCTGTCTGTCTGTCTGTCTGTCTGTCTGTCTGTCTGCCTGTCTCTGTCCGTCTGTCTGCGCAGTGTGACGGCATCACCAGACAGACAGACAGACAGAGGTTGACATGAGCGGAGGAGACAGGGGGGTATGCAACTCTGCCTCTTGGGTAATGTTCTACAGAGCTCCCGAAATACGGCAAACACACACACTTTCAGCTGCGGTGGCTACAAACAGATGGCGGTGCATAACACTATCCGTGCCTCCCATGATTTCCTGTTTGCCGCACTGACAGCGTCTGATCCAGCGACGGCGCTGTGGGAGCCGCCACCTCCTCCCTCCCTGCCTCCAGCCTCCCCAGACCCACCTCCTCCCTCCCCTCCCTGCCTCCAGCCTCCCCAGACCCACCTCCTCCCTCCCTGCCTCCAGCCTCCCCAGAAAATTGCCCTGGATTGAGAAACAGTTCCTGGCCTGGTGTGTGTACTTTGTTTGGTCTGAAGATACTATCATAAGTGCAAACGCAACAAAGACAGAGAGGTTGCGCACAAGTCAGTCTTCTTTTCTTTTTCAATTGTGGCATAAAAACACTTTTTTTTGTAATTTTTCTTACTTTTTTTTTAGGTTTTCTGTGCTCAATTCCAACCAAAAAGCCTGTACCTTTCACATCCAATACTTTTTCTGGGGTCTAGTGGTTTCTGGCCAAACAAGAACTCTGATGTTCTTGCTGTTTTGTGACGAAACAGCAAAAATATGGATTTCTTTTATATCACACTAAACACGGGTGAAATTCACCCGCCAAAACCTTCCTGGAGAAGAAAATAGGGGAGTGGGGAAACAAGGGAAACAAGCCCAGATTCTATGATGTCACTGAGCATCATGAAAGTACTGAAAGACATCAGCAATATGTCTATGAAAATGGCGAAAACCGAAAATATAATCTTCCGAGTGAAAATCAGCCATGTTCAATCTACTAGGGATACACACAGTATGTAAGATGCCCTGTAGCACTTGGCCAGCGGGCATGCACCCCACAGGTGTAAGATGCAAGCTAATCCATTGCTAATGCCATTGCCAAAAAGGATTGAATGTTTACAAAAACGAAAAGTGAATCCATTATCAGGGGCACCCGTGTGAGCCGGATACATCCACACCTACAGTATATGGAAACACTTTCATAATAATAAGTCACTCCGTAATGGGCCCCCGGCCTGCCTGACTGACTGACTGACTGCATGGCTCCCTGCCCAGGCCCATGCAGTGCCCATGCACGAGAAGAGACGCTCCTCATTTGTGGGTCTGATGTGTTGGAAAGCAAGGCAAGGCCCTGTCTCTGTCTCTGTCTCTGTCTCGCACCTGGACCGGCTCCAGGGCCCGTTCGTTGGCTTTAAAGAGATGTCAGTCACAGCTTAAGCTTCTGTGTGCTGTGCTCAAGGCATCACTTAACCTCCCATCCCTCCTCCTCCCTCCTCCTCCCTCCTCCGCCCAAACTCCACCTGACTGAGCTTGTGATGGAACGTCACCCCCTCCCTCCCCGCCTGCCTCCCCCCTCCCTCCCCGCCTGCCTCCCCCCTCCCTCCCTCCTGCCTGCCCCTCCCTCCCTCCTGCCTCCCCCCTCCCTCCCTCCTGCCTCCCCCCTCCCTCCCTCCTGCCTCCCCCCTCCCTCCCTCCTGCCTGCCCCTCCCTCCCCGCCTGCCTCCCCCCTCCCTCCCTCCTGCCTCCCACCTCCCTCCCTCCTGCCTCCCCCCCAGGCACACACATACAAACGCCACGATGACTCACTCCTAAGACAGCAAGGACAGATATTGCCAAACCCAGAGAGAGAAAGAGAGAGAGAGTGGGAAAGATGGCTAGAGGGATATTGCCTGACAGACATTAAAGGCACATTTCACCATTTTTTGCAAATGTTAATGACATTTAGAAGCTTTAGAACACTCTCCTGGTGGTCCTTAAGTGTGTGATACATTTTAGCAGTGAGCCCAGTGTCTCTATATGATGTCATCGACAGTCATTCCTGGACTACAAGTTGTCCCAGTAGGACGCAGTAGTGCCTATGACATCAGAGACACTGGTGTCACTGCCAAAATCTAAAACATCTAAGTCATGATAGTGTACAAATAGACCATCAGGAAATTGATCCAAATAATCAAAATGTCATTAAACATAACTCTTTCTTTCTCAAGCACGCATACCGTATACTGTATATGGAAATGCAGCAAGGTGATGCTAGCCTGGCTAAAATTCCTGTCAGCAGATAGGTCTAGAACAGCTCAATAGTCCACCCATTTCCTACTCCAGAGAACTGGGGTGGCCAATCAGGACACAGTATTCAAAAATGTGTGCATACTGTGTCCTGATTGGCCACCCCAATTTTCCAAAGTAGGAAATGGGCTTACAATTGAGCTTTTCATTCCAGACCTACAGTATCTGCTGACAGGCATTTTTTTTGGTGCAAAAGCTGATTTGGTCTGGCTTTAGCCATGCTATAGTTTTCCAGGTAAGCAATGTCATGGACCTAAATGCAAACTCTGTCTATACCATTTTTTGGCTTTTAAAATCTTCCCATAAGTGGAAGGGAGGATCCCGTCACTTCTGGGTATGGAATGTAAAATGTATTCCCCGTTCTAGAGCTGTTGAAAGGAATATCTTCCAACGCCCCATAAATCAGAATTCGAGATCACAGTCCGTGGTGGATCTTTTGCCATGCAATGTTTGGAATCTAGTTTACGACTTTGTATCACGTTCCTCACCGACATGAACACATGTCTGCATGACAGGTAGTAGTAGTCTAATGATCACAGAGGGGACAACTACCTTCTTAGTGGACACTAATGGCAGCATACGGAGCTTTACCGACACTAAATGTTAGCCAAAAAGAGTTAAGGGCGCAGAGTTTGCCCACGCATGGAACCGAGCGATGGAGACACAGAAAGTCTTGGAGAAAACACTAGATCGACGCCCGTGTCATTCTTGGCAGAGGCGTAAGTGAGAGAAAGAGAGTCAAGAAAAAAAAAGCGGCGTCTTGCGTTATGATATCCAACATGCCCTCCATCCAACCTCCCCTCTCCGCTCCGGCCTCCGATTGCTTTCTGCCAATTCCGGGGATAAAATGAGGCGAGATACCGTATGAAAAGAAAAATAAAACGTAGCAGGGCCGAGCATGGCCCCTAGCTGGACCTAAACCCCACTCACACAGCTCGTACCGTCGCTGGAGTAGCTGCCAGAGCAAACAGGGTGGCTGTTATTGCAGAGGAACAATTACATACTGTTAAATAGCATACTCTTTGGGCCCGGCTGGATCGAGGGCTGTTTTAAACCCCCACGCTGAACGCTGAATAGAAGTACAAACATCGGGTGGGAAAGGGGGGGAAGGACACGCTTTTACACACAATGCAACTTAAAACACGCTGTGCGCGTGCACACGGAGGCATATATCCGCGCATTTCGCAGAGGCCAACCAACCGACCGTGAACTTCCCAGGCATCCACTTACAAACCGGGGGCCCGGGACTGTTTCGTCTTACACTACAGCCCCACTGTTGTTGTCCAACATCCAAATGGCACAATTATGTGCAATTTATGCTAGCAGACAAAACGGATCACTTCCCCTCCGCAAAATGAAAATTCCCCATTAGGGAGCAGCAACGGAGGAGGGCAAGAGATAAGCGCAAAGCAATACTTTCGCTCTTGCTTTTAGAAAGGCTGAGAGAGCTGTACGGGGGCCACAATGCGTGCGCTGTAGCAGCAGTCACCCACCTAGCTATTCCCAGACGCAGAGGTCACACCGGCTAGCATTGATATTGCTCCTGGCATGACGGTCTAGGGAAAACCTTTGGCCTCAAAATGATCATCATTATCTCCTTCTTGAGCGAGCGTGTTTGGGATTTTTAAGATTCCTTAGAACAGAACATCAATCTAAAACTAGTGCTGGGGACCCCCGGGGGTCCTTGAGGGAGTTCCATCGGTGATCTCCATGCTAAATGATAGTTTGGAACCAAATGGACAGTTATGGTAACTCTGACTCTAACCCTGGTCCTTGATGTGAAAAAGTTTGGTAACCAGTGCAAGTTAGAACTTCAATTTACAATTTAGACTTTTAGATTTGGACATACATTAAGCATGAACAAAAGAACCCCCCCCCCGCATGAAACAAACAACAAAAAAGATTTCTATTTCACTGTTTTGATAAGAAATGAAAAGAGGTGCTCCCGTGAATGCCAAGAGAGTTTAAGGGGCCTCATTAATGAAACCCTAGACTAGCTCTTCCAGGAGAATTCCAGACGTTAAACTCAACAACTGAGGCTAATACAGAGACACCGACTGGCACGATATGTCTCTTTCTTCTCTTTATGAAAGACCAGGAATCCAAAAAGTTGAGGAAACCCAACGCTTGGAACCGACTCCGTTCTCCCCCCATTATAGAGTCTCTCGTATTCATTAATCATGCTAATGAGCCCATATTGAACTCAGCGGCAACAATGAGCAAACCCCGAGACACTGTTTGGCAATGCTATAGCAGCTACAAAAACAAAAGCGTAGCGTCTCCAGCTGTGCCCTTTCTGACCATGAAAATAATAAAGTGCATCTATAGCTTGATTCAAACGGCATCGTTGTTGACATTGTAAAGTGAGCCACGAGGAACGCTTACGAAAGAACTTATACAAGGGGAATGTACGTTGGACCTGTACCCGCTCCAAGTGTCTTGTTAAAGTGTTATTTATGACAAATAAAAAGCGCTCTGACCTTAAACTTCTGCTGTTTTTTACGAGGCATGACTAAGTTCCTCAAGTCTTCCGGATGCTTTAATGCGCGGAATTCAATCGGACGAGCTGTGATTTATATGCCCTTGCCCATATTGCTCTTCGTATTCTTGTCGAGACACATGGCCTATATGCGCTCAGAAGTTGTGCAGGGCAAGAAAGACTCCATCAACGGCGTGCAGGTGATGCATGCCATGTGGCATGTCATAGAGCCAGTCTTGGCGGCTCTCCTACATAGACCTCTATTGAGAATGGGACACCTTCATTGAAAACAATGCATTTCCAACTCCAGTTTGTCCCTATTCAGGTTGCATTGAACTGCGCCACCCAAGCGCCAAGTTAGGACCCCTCAATGTCGCAACTGTTCTACTAGTTGGGAAGAAAAGTTTATAAATAAATACATACAAATGGTTCGGGATCATAATATTCGTTCGTGTGACGACCTTAACGAGCGAGTGGTTCGAATCCCGAGCTTCGGTATACAGCATTAGTGTGTGTGCGCACGCACGCACGCACGCACGCACACACGCACACACACACACACACACACACACACACACACACACACACACACACACACACACACACACACACACACACACCAAGGTCACCTGTGTATGGGAGAATTAAGGGTATAGATGACTTGCTTTGTGTGGCTGTAATCACTGAGCTGTCATCAGTGTTCATTAAAGTGCTCTGCATGGAGTTCCAAGGGGAGACTGTCCTAACCCTGAGTGTATAACACAGGGTTTATGAGGGGGGCGCCAGTGGGACCATTTGGAAGAGGAGAAAAACAAAATGGTCGCAACAAATTTATTTAGTTATTATTTTTCAACTTCCGTGACATCATTTTGTGACCACGGCATACATTGCAGCCTTTATGCATAACAGTCGTGGGTGTTGGCATAATGTTCAGGGGTTAAGGTTAGGGGTTAGGTTTAGTAGGCAAGGGTCGCGACCGTTTCGGCCAATGGTCGCACCCGTTTGGCAAACAGTGGCCAAAGCGGTCTACTATTTCATAACAACAGCTGTGACGGTTCACCGGCCAAGACAAATTTATAACAGTCGCGACTGCTTGATGCGACGAGTGGCCAACGGTCACGATGTACATCGCGGTCGCAAGTTGATTTCGCTGTCTCTCGACTGAACTCCAACCTTCTGGTCTAAGGGCAGACGCACTAGCCACAAAGACACTGAGCTGGGCTTCCTATACAGGGAGGCCGCAGCTAGCTGTTATTTGCGGCTCCTTGGCGTGGAAAAGTTTGCAACCCCCCGAGACACCAGGCTAAGGATGGAAGGAAAACACAACTGCCATCATGTGCACGTCAAACAAGTGGAAGGCACGACACCGCCTCCACATTCTCTGTTGACTTGGAGCAGACCGCCAAGTACTGTACATGTCGGTGGATGTGAACCTACTGTATTTATGTCCAATACATAGCGATGGAGCTTGTAGAATAATCAAAGGATGTAGCCATCCCAACCATTGTTTTTCACACTCACAGAACTATATGCTTAAAAATAACCAAACCCTCAAAACGATACCTGAACCTAACCATAGGGAACACAGAGCTGAGGGAACATAGACAGGACCCCTAAAATGTAAGGAACTGACTAGTGGACACAATTGGCTATTGATTGGCAAGTGTAAAATGACTACTACATCATCACGGCGGCATCATGTGATGCCAAAGTCCATCCTAATCAACTGTAAATGTAGTCGCCTGTTACAGTGCGAGGGCAGGAGTTTTTAGGACCCAAATGCAGACAGATAGGCGTGGGCAGAGGAGAACAATCCCAGGGGTGAGAATATGTTGATAATCCAAGTTTTTTTTTTTTTTTTTTTTAATAAAAAAAACACTAATAGGAACTTTGAATACCAAGAACAAATACACAACAAGCAGAACACATAAGTGACGAACTACAATATAGCAAAGGAACTGAAAACACCAGTCAAAATCAAACCCTGGTCAGATGCGATGGTGCAACACGCACAGCCTGCAGGGTCTCAGGACAGGAACCAGAGCCGTGAGGGTCTGTGTCATTTGAGAAGACACAGCCACAGAGACGAAGGAGCAGATCCCTCTCTCTGTCCTGTCCAGGCCAGGAACACCCCCTGACAGTGTTTGGACGTTTTGCTAAAGTCTCTGTTTCCCGCTATAACTCACGGTACCTTCTCCATATCTGCTTCCTCTCGTATAAGCCCACATCCCCAAAGTATTATGTCAAAGTGAGTGCCACAGAGACAGACACATGGATTCATTTCTTCTCTCACATCTAAAATATTTTGGGGCAGAAATATGTTTTTTGACTTGTCATTTACTTTTATTGATACAATTAGCACTGTAAACCATCTTTCTCAACACGCAAATGCACATGCATCATGCATGTACTGTATGCATTCACTAAAGGTCCCTCTACAACACTGGGGATAAGGCACATCCTCCAATGGTGCTGAGCCAAAACTATAGAAACAGTAAACATAGAACAGAAAGTAGTGTAAACAATAAATAATACATTATTTATTGTAATAAACACGTGGTTATAAATTGTGACACTACATCATTTCTATAATGTGCCTTTATAACTGACTAATTGATAGTAGTTATAATGTGCTGTTCCTTTGACCTTATAATGCATTATGACTAACGTTATAATACGTTATAAATGTAGTTATGAGGCGTTATATATGGCTATGGACATTTATAACAAGTTTTATAATGCATTACGTATTATAATGCATTATAAATGAGCTTATAATGCATTATAAATGTGACCTTCAAGTAAAGTCTTACAGACAAAACTATCGGGAAAGCTTTATCTTGAATATCCACATTTGCAGAAAGGAGTATTCTTGAAATAGTGGCACTGGTTCAACTTTGACTACAGCTGAACATTCTGTTATACAGCATCTCCAAAGAAGATGAAGAAGATGGAGAAGAAGCACAAAGGGTGGGTGCTTGCAGAGCGTCTCCTCCTCCACGTCATCAGTGCCCATACCCATACATGCATGCTCTCCCCGTGTCCCCTACGGTGAATACCCTCACA
This sequence comes from Benthosema pterotum, assembly GCA_039105355.1. Lineage (NCBI taxonomy): Eukaryota > Metazoa > Chordata > Actinopteri > Myctophiformes > Myctophidae > Benthosema > Benthosema pterotum. The sequence continues at coordinate 3,532,008 of CM076974.1, forward strand.
CGTTCTCCATGTGTCACCTAGGGTAGGTACCCTCACAAAGACATGCAGTAATCTTGATCTCTAGACTGCCTCCCCCTGGCCAGTCGGGGGTCCTGATGGAGGGGACAGGAACTGGTTGGAATAACTTGTTCCTTCCATGTCCACCCCCCCCCCCCCATGTTTCACACAGGGGTGAAACATGGGTTACAAAATGGAGTCAGAAATCCAACCCACTCTCCTCTAGCAGTGGGGCAGGAAATCCCTGGCTGCATCACCTGGATGTCCCCCGAATGGAACTATCTTTATGCCGGCATGGAATTGTCATTCGTGGATAGAATTTCACTGTGTGCATGCAGACAGGCACGCAGCGTGCACATGCACACGCACGCACAGCTGTGTTTGTCATCTGTCAACTACGGTTGTCACTGGAACCTCGCATGAACTTGATTCAATAAATAGCATATCAGGACACACAATTGCAGATACTATATATATGAACTGGCAGAGCAAAGGCTCATATCAGGCTTCCTGTGTGTTTTAGCAGACAAAAGGGAGGGAAAAAGTCAAGGACATCTTACAGAATATCTGCACTGCAGCCGCGGGCGGAGAGGCATATATTCTCCCATGCCTGGCAGCCAGCTAGCGGCCAGATAACGTTTAAGTATCAGTGCAGATTAAGAGATATTCGGACTGGAACAACGTTTCCTTTTTTAATTAAACATTAATAACTCGGGTAAACGCTCCACTTCGGTGATTGATGCCGTTTTATCGCGGGGGCAAACAAAAGGGCGCCGCGATAGGCATGGGGCCACACAAGCTATCCTGACGCACCCTGCCCGTTTCATAACATAAGGCCCTGTGCACACATATCAAACGTTCATATCAAACGATCAAATGTTTTGTGTTCCATCTGTATTTGATGGCTGCCTCAGTGTTTTTCCGGTGGGAGTCACAGGACTCATACAATGTGTATGTGTATGAGGCCTGCAAAGAACAAACCATGTGGTCAAACCATGTGACTCCCAATGGAATTGCATTGTGGTCGCACTGGTCGGCCATTACGTAAGGGATAACACCCGACGAACCGGTGATTTGTTTCCTAATAACTGACCGAGGCGTCAGTGGTTTTCAACGTCCGAGGACCACCAGTGGTCCTTGAGAGGGTGACGGCAACGGCATGTAAACAACCAAATACGTAGCTAACCAAATGGACCCGCTAACGGCGTGCTGGAACTAAATGCGGAAGCGCACCGCGGATTGATATGAACACAGCTGTTTGCACTTTGGGGACCTTGATTATGCAGCGGTCCAATATAGAGCGGAGCGGTGAATTATAGTGTAATATGTCACCGCTCACATGACCAGAACGCTGGCTTCTGATTGGAACATTCATTCAAGCCATGTAATAAATGCAGACAAGACATAGAGCATGTGTTCTGTATGTGTGTATGGGGCCTACATCAAAAATCAAATTCTTCCACTTCCAAGAAGAGGACAGGACAGTGCTCTCTCTCTCCCCCTTTCTCTCTCTCTCTCCCAAGAATAGGCCACTAATGCCTTAATTCACACTCAAAAGCACATCTGCTACTTTCTGCACACAACAACACCGCCAACGCATAAAGTCCGGCTTAAGAAGCCCCCTGAGATCGGACAGAGAGATAAGCCGCGCCATATGAGCCTGCATTCCCTCTCTATCTCCTGCGTGACCCCGCTCTCTGCATGTAGTGTCTAAAAGGAAAAAAAACAATGGTTGCTGCACAGCCAGCCAGCCTAGCGGGGCCTCATACATGCACAGTCCGTTTACTCAGTGGCGTAATGTTTGTGCTCTCATGGGCCCTCGGAAGCAAGTACGAGTACAACTCTTCTTATCGGGGTCTCGGTCTGGCCTGTAGCACCAACCCTTTGCAAAGCAGTGCCAGCAACGGCAAACAAGCTTAAAACACAAAGGAGAGAGAGAGAGAGAGAGAGAGAGAGAGAGAGAGACACACAAACACACACACACAGAGAGAGAGAGAGAGAGAGAGAGAGAGAGAGAGAGAGAGAGAGAGAGAGAGAGAGAGAGAGAGAGAGAGAGAGAGAGAGAGAGAGAGAGAGAGAGAGAGAACATGCTCTTGAGATTGAGAAAGGCCACAATATAGCCAGACATGACTCCCAAGTAAAGACAGACTATGTGCCCACTACACACAAAACTATGTACAAACTGAGCTACACTTTCTAACTGTCCATTGTACCAATGTATCAGAGACACATACTGTACCAAGACATCAGAGACACATACTGTATCAAGACATCAGAGACACAAACTGTCCACTGTACCAAGATATCAGAGACCCATACTGTATCAAGACATCAGAGACACATACTGTCCACTGTACCAAGATATCAGAGACCCATACTGTATGAAGACATCATAGACACATACTGTACCAAGACATCAGAGACACAAACTGTCCACTGTACCAAGATATCAGAGACCCATACTGTATGAAGATATCCGAGACACATACTGTCCACTATACCAAGACATCAGAGACACATATTGTATTAACACATCAGAGACACATACTGTACCAAGACATCAGAGACACATACTGTATCAAGACATCAGAGACACATACTGTACCAAGACATCAGAGACACATACTGTACCAAGACATCAGAGACACATACTGTACCAAGACATCAGAGACACATACTGTATCAAGACATCAGAGACACATACTGTATCAAGACATCAGAGACACATACTGTACCAAGACATCAGAGACACATACTGTATCAAGACATCAGAGACACATACTGTCCACAGTACCAAAACATCAGACATCGTCCACTGTACCCAGGCTGTACCAAGACAGAGACATAATATTCCCATGTATTACAATCACCCAAAGTACTAAATGTTTAGTATAGTGTACATACACAGTATGAATGCTAACATTGAAATACGGTTTTCTAAAAAAAAAAAAAAAAAAAAGTATAAAGCTCAGGTCTCCTATGCGGATATACAGTATAACTACCTCTGACAGAAAATGAACAATATTTACTATTGTTTCACAATTCACAGTCAAACGTGTTAATGTAACACAACTACATGCTTATCATAATGCTTTATCTTGATTGTTTGCTCCACTTTTGCTTGGCAAAGTGTAAACGTATATGTTTTCTCATGCCAATAAAGCTCCTTGAATTGAATGGAGAGAGAAACACACGCAGGGGCTTATGCCTGGGGTCTTGGTTACCTTCCACGTCATGGGGCCTCCATCCATATTGCTCTGCAGAGGATGGGGAAAGTGAGAGAGAGAGAGAGAGAGAGAGAGAGAGAGAGAGAGAGAGAGAGAGAGAGAGAGAGAGAGAGAGAGAGAGAGAGAGAGAGAGAGGTTGGGAAGGGTGGGAAGGGTGGGAGTCAGGGGCGGATCTAGGCATGGGCATGGGGGGGCAATGCCCCCCTAAATGCCCAGTCTGCCCCACCAAACACAATGGCATGCAAAACAACCCAAGACAATTCAAATTAAAGTGCTTTAAATGAAAACACTACTACAGCTACTAACTAACTACAGTTGTGTCACCACTAAACCAACAGCATTTCATCATTGAAAACAGAAAGTCAGACCTTTAGCTTTCTGCATGCTGCGTGTCTGTTGCAACTTCATCACCCATGGCACGAAGCGACACGGGCGATGAAGCCGCAACCATACCATTCTCTCTTGCCCCTCCAACATCTTCTCTTGCCCCCCCAAATGGGACATGTTGCATCCGCCCCTGGTGGGAGTGCATTCCTCGTTCTCTCTTTCTTTTCCATATACCCTGGAGGGGTGCAGGGCTTTTGGCAGCGGCAACAGGGAACGGAGGGGCAGGCCTATAAGACCCCGCAGACACGCATACTGTAACCCCGCTTTGCTGCAACGCACGCAGAACTAAAGGATCTCTGGATGCACCTCCTCCCCCTGAGCCCCATGCACCCCCCTGAGCCCCATGCACCCCCCTGAGCCCCATGCACCCCCTGAGCCCCATGCACCCTCTCACCTGAACCACTGGCTGGCTGCAGTGTTAGTCATAGTCTCTTTAGCACTTTATATGGCACTACTTTAATGGCGTTCAGTTCAGAGTTATTGGTGGAGCATTGACAAACTATTTCCACCTTTGATCCATGAACCACCCCCCCCCCCCCAAAAAAAAATAAAATAAAAATAAATAAATAAATAAATAAATAAATAAATAAATAAATAAATAAATAAATAAATAAATAAATAAATAAATAAATAAATAAATAAATAAATAATAATAATAATAATAATAATAATAATAATAATAATAATGTGATCGCTTCTTCAAAACACAATCCGTAGAATGCAATAAAATTTCTCCGCTTAGTTTTTGGCTAAATCGACATCTGAGTGCAGCGCTCCGTCCGCCTTAATTGTGCATGTTCAGCTATGTCGGTTATGAATAAACAATAAAAACAAACAAACATGTGGCTATACAACACAATGGACATCATATATTAGGCATAAACATTGAAATGCGAGACTGCGTGGATGCCAAGAGAGAGAGAGAAACAGAGAGAAAACAGAAAAAAACTCATTAATTTTAATTTCAAGTCATTGGCGGAGTTAAAGCAACGGTTGCAGACATTGAAGAGAGGGAGTGGTGCTTAATTTTCCACCCCCCCCCCCATCTCCACACACACACACACACACACACACACACACACACACACACACACACCCCGCTCAGTGCTAGCTCGCCCCCTCGGACTGGCACACAACATGGCGGGCAGTAGCAGCAGCATGCATAGGGCTGGCATTGCCCATGACAGTTTCCAGCTCTGTCCTTTCTCAGCAACGTGCGTGGAATAACGCGCAATGTCACTCCAAGGGCCCATTCCGACTAATTGAAAAATAATATCACGTCTATAACCAGCAGAAATACCTTCCGACCGCAGCTTATAAGGAAGAAGCCAAAAGAAAAAAAAAAACCTAGAGAGGGACGTAAGACAGAGAGAGAGAGAGTGAGAGAGAGAGAGAGAGAGGAGAGAGAGAGAGTGAGAGAGAATAATAATAACATTCATTCACTGAAGTTGAAGTTTGCTGCTTCTGTGAGGCGCAAAACCCCTCTTCTATAAAGCTAAATCAAAGTTTCCTATGTGGGATTAACTTTAAGTGAACGGCAACTTATGACGTACGGTACAGTGCAAACCGCCGGGTTGAGGCTACAGGCCAGTGATGGCGGTGGTGGTGGTGGTGGTGGGGGGGGGGGGGGTATGGGGGAAATCCTCCTTCCGTCAAAGAGCCACCAAATAACCTGTTTCGGCTTAGGCAGAAAACCATCCCACACACACCATGACCAAGAGAAGAGGCCAGCTTCCTTCTCAGCTCCTCTGCCCACCAAACCACCAGCCCACAACTCTCCTCCTCTCCTCTCTCTTCTCTTTTCCATGAAAACCAAAACCTCCTCCAAATAGGATGCAGGCTGAGGAGCTTTGCAGAGAAAGGGGCTTGTTATTATTACCGGGGAGAAGGATGGAGATCTCTTTCGGACACCCCCACCCCCTAAAAAAAAGTGGTGGAATGTTAAGCATATCTTACTAAGAAGATTAGGGGGGGGGGGGGGGGTCTTCTCGGCATTATAGCTTTCAGGGCGGGTTCAGGGGGGGATGTAACATTTACCAATTGGGGGGAAGGGGGGCAGATGAAAATGGTATGGGTGCGGCTTGATCGCCCGTGTCGCTTCGCGCCACGGGCGATCAAGCCGCACCCATACCATTTTTGGTTACAGGACTTAGGTATTAGGCAAGTACAGTATAAGCATCAATAACAACATCAGTTGTTGAAGTTGCTTATTGTTTTCTTCTTTCAATGATGAAAGGGTGTTGGTTTGAAAATTGTAGTTAGTAGCACAGTGTTTCAAATCATTTTAATTATAAGCACTTTCATTTGAAATATCTTTGAAATGTGGGTTGTTTGCATGCCATCATGTTTAGTGGGGCAGTCAGGGCACCCCCCCATGCCCATACCTCCTAGATCCGCCCCTGGGCGGGTTATACGTGCCAAAGAAGGGCGCCGGCCGCCGCTGGTCGGATCAAAGCAGGCCTCTGGACTTCCTTGTCATTAGCTATGGCTTATCCTGGAATGCCTTCACCCTGTTGATACTGAACCCTCACACCCCTCACCATGCATGCAGCACCCCCTCATTATCCACTCCACCCCTCACCTCTGTTCCAATGACACAGGAAACGAGACCCTCACAACCAGAGCCCCGCTTGTTCCGCCGATATTGAAAAAGTTACACTCACTAAGTCACTCACTCCACGTCCGTGACGGGCCGTTTAAAGGGGAATTCCACCCGTTTTTTTTTTTGTTTTGTTTTTTTCACCGATATACCTCAGAGTTGTTTTGGTGGAATTTCTCTTTAAGACAGACGTGGGTGCTGCTGTTCACATCTGTAAACACACTAACTGGGGTTGCGTATGGGGAACTGTACCACTTGTAACGTATGCACACACACATGCACCCATACACACACACACACACACACACACACACACACACACACACACACACACACACACACACACACACACACACACACACGCGCATACACACTACTGTATGTGCAATGTGGTTTGTGTAATGTGTGTAGTGGTACACAGTCTCTCTCTCTCACACACACGCACACACACACGCACGCACGCACACACACACACACCCATACGCACACACACTACTGTATGTGCAATGTGGTTTGTGTAATGTGTGTAGTGGTACACAGTCTCTCTCTCACACACACACACGCACACACACACGCACGCACGCATGCATGCATGCACGCACGCACACGCGCGCACGCACACACACTACTGTATGTGCAATGTGGTTTGTGTAATGTGTGTAGTGGTACACAGTCTCTCTCTCTCACACACACACACACGCGCGCACATGCACAGCACACGCACAGCACACACACACACACACACACACACACACGCACGCATGCACGCGCGCGTGCTGAGACACATGTTGCGGTGTTTTTTTACAGTCAGTGAACGTCCTGCGTTATGTGTGCTTTTCCCACACAGTTTTACGAGCGACAGCTACAACACAATAAACTCCAGAGGATTCATCATTTAAAGGGGCTCCACCACGTATCATAGAAATGTTGCCTTTTTATCATCTCCTAGCCTAAAACCACTCAGATCGTTATTTTTCATATTTTCTCAGTGTGCCATTTGGCTGCAGTACCAGAAATGTCCACACAAACAGCCATCCCAGCCTCACTGCTTCCCCCTGCCCACCTCATTGTTATTCCCTGTCTCATTAGAATATGCATGATCTGCCTGATTTCATTGGGCTGTTTTGAGAGTGGTTGTGGAGTGGAGTGGAGGCAAAGTTAAGGCGGGGGTACTATTAAATTTATATTTTTACTCACTAAATCTGAGAGTGCCCATTCATGCGCCCCCATTCAGACACACACAGAAAATCACAGATATCTCAATATAGGTCTGACAAACAAACAAACAAACAAAAATAAAAAAAAAAACGTTCTGGGGTGTAAAAATACACTGGGGATGGTACAAACACCCCAATCTTGAAAAATGTAAAATTCATGGTGGATGCCCTTTAACTCATATAGTGTAGGGAATCATGGAGTTAAATGAATGCTCAGACTTTGTGACTCTACATACTGTATGTCTTTTGTGAAATGGCAAATCTCCAAATCAATGATTAGCGCAGGCTTTAACATGCACAGACAGGTACAACAGGCCCTGATTTATGGAAGAAAAAAAAGATATTAAGTGCTTGAGCAGGGAGAGACGCGAAATTGGAAGAAAAAAGAAAAGAGCATGCTTTTGATCCTCATCATGAGCATTTGTCCTTTTTTTTTTTGCTAAACGCTAAACGTGTTAAACATTCCAGCGCCGGTTCCGTCCTCCGATTTCCTTTCTGGAAGTCATTAATGGGGCAGACGCTCTGCTGCTTGCCAGAAAGAGTTACAGGCATATTTATATACATTCATATGCGCCTTATCAAAATAAAAGACGGGGGGCGCCTCGAGCCCCAAGGCCGACCGCCTTTCGCGGTGCATGTTGTTTGTAAAATTAGAAATAATTACTTAAGATAAAAAAAAAAAACGTGCAGACGTTTTCCCAGAGATTTGCAATCAGCATTTAGCACAATATCGAGAGAGAGGGGAAACGCTATTAGCCACCAATTAGCAATTTATCATAACAAGCCACCCATTTAGTAGACTAGATTTTATTGCATTCAAACCCTCCAACCCCCCATCGCCTCCGGCTGAATCAATGAGGTCCATTAGCCGTTGGAGTTAAATAGGTTAAGGGTGTCCTTTGCTGTTTGAGAATGCATTTCTCTAGAACGTAACTGCAAATAACCTTAAGTGCAGCAGGGCAGGACAAGTCATCCAGCGCCGGTCACAGAAAGACGGACCGTTTCCTGAAAACCCAGAAGAGTTGAAGTTCACCGTAGCAAACTGAGCGTTTGGGTGTGTTTGCCGAGGGCGTGTGTGTGTGTGTGTGTGTGTTGCCTCGCTGAGAAGGCCACCTGAGCATGCAGGCGGGCGGGAAAGAGAGTGAGAGAGAGCTTGCACACCTGTTCTCTGTTTGGTCAGTGCAATCGCTATGTAGCTGCCCCCGCGGTCACGCGGCTAACAATGCTATCGCCGTCCATCTGTACAGAGCAATTCAGTTGTTATCTCTTATTGGTCCAGATTGCAGCCATTCGGACCAATTTAGGGAGCTCGATCTAGCCTGCTTCGCTTATTGCACAGTCTCTCTCTCTCTCTTTCTCCATCTCTCTCTCTCTCTCTCTCTCTCTCTCTCTCTCTCTCTCTCTCAGGGGCGGATCTAGGCATGGGCATGGGGGGGCAATGCCCCCCTAAATGCCCTGACTGCCCCACCAAATATGATGTCATGCAAAGAACCCAAATTTCAAATATATTTCAAATTAAAGTGCTAATAATTAAAATGATTTGAAACACTGCTACTGCTACTAACTAACTACAGTTGTGCCACCACTTAACATATAGCATTTCATCATTCAGAACAGAAAACACTCCGAGTCAGACCTTCAGCTTTATGCATGCTGCGTGTCTGTTGCAACTTCAACAACAACTGATGTTATTTGTTGATGCTTTACTTGCCCAATACAAGTTCTGTAACCGAAAATGGTATGGGTGCGACTTCATCGCCCGTGCCGCTTCGCACCACGGGCGATGAAGCCGCACCCATACCATTTTCTCCTACCCCCCCCAATTTGGGAAATGTTACATCCGTCCCTGCTCTCTCTCCCCCTCCCTCCCCTGCTCCGGTTTCCTGGATCCTGGGCCGAGGTACAGGCCAGGGCAGGACTTTTATAACGTTGTCTTTAGGTGGTAAAGCAAATATCACGGGACGTCAGTACACTGAATAGACACGTATCACCTTTTTAAAATGCAATAAAATCGAACTGTAAATGAGGCACATCTCTGCACGTCTGCGTGTATGTGCGCGGCTGTAAATTTGTGGGACTCGACAACCGTTGCCCCCCCACCATGTTCAGATTTGACACGTGTACAGTACACGTTCCACACCACCACAGGGAGTGCGGTGCTTGGACTTGAGTCGGCGACAGAGAAACGCTACAAACAGAGATCGTGAGCGGAGCGTGAGCGGAGCGGGGAGCGGAACGCGTGGATTTTTAAGTGAGCGCTGAGCGCGTTTTCAAATGGGTCGGAGCGCGCTCTGCAGCAAGAATTATCCTCCGCTCCAGGCCTCTCCAAGCCGTTCAGTCCAGACAACGGCACACGTGTTCAATAGCACAGCATAAACGTGTGGTTGTGGTTCAGATGGCAACTATAGGCCTACAGTGCCAGCAACACGATCAAGACATTTCAAATCCTCTCCGATGCTGGGGGAGGAAGGAGGAGATGATGATCAATATGGAAATTGGAAAAAAGAAAAAGTAAGCTGACTGTCTTGCTGTCTATCTTGCCTTAGATTCGTCACCTCGCTATTTATTTTGAAGCACTGCACATCATAACGGCAACGTATTTGAGCGCAGCGACCCCCCCAATTATGTCCAATTCCCCCACAGTGTAACATCATCAATAACCTATTATCCCGTATAGCATTTTGGAAACGAAATAGCGCGGCATAAGATTAATTAGTTATTCGCCGCACCTGTCTGGGAGCAGTGTAACTGCACATATAACTCCTGTCTTAAATGTTTATGCTGTGAGGGGGACAATAACCACGATGTGTTTCGACAAAGAAAAAGCAGCAGCCGCTGAGCGGAGCGAGGAACGCAGAGCTGCCCAAATGAAAATGAGCTGGGAGCGAGCGATTGCGAGCGGGACCATATACGTCGAGAGCGATGAGCGGAATTCTCGGCGGCTCCGCTCCGCTCACGAACTCTGGCCACGAAAGGCTCTGTCTGGTCTGACTCTGCCAGTTGACCGAATGAGGTCCAAGTCCCACAGGTCTCACATGTGCATTTTCCAGCCTCTGCCTCATCCGATTGACTGCCATGACAACCCCGCACCTGCCATTTGATTGGGGGAGAGGTGCCACAATTGTAATGCTTCTCGATTGTGCCACACAGGTCAACGCTATCATGACGTCATCACATCAGTATGTGTACAGCATAAGACTCTATGTCAGAAGTTGATTTCCTTCATCCTTTTGGGAATTGTTGGCAAACTGCTGTGGACTAGATGTTTTTCTTTGATGTTGGTGTCTGCAGGTTTATGTTCGTCAGTAGTTTGCATCGTTTTTAGACACTATGCATGTTAGTTGTGGTCTCTAAGCAACAGTAAATCAAACATTTCAGATTTTTTGTATAATCAATGATTTTCCCATTGAACTGGCTCAATCTGGTACACTTGGAAAACGCTCGATCTGGTACACTTGGTAATATTTAATTATTCACTTACTGTATGTGAATACATGACTGCTCTGAAAACAATGCTAAAGAGTTGCTTCAATGAAATCTAATAGATTTAAGCTGAAGACTATATGTGTAATGGTGTTTTAGCGTTGTTACATTTATGGCGCATGCTGTTGCCATATGCACAGCAAATGTAACAATGGAACAGCATCCACGGTCGGTTTAATAACAACCAACCTGTTTCATCAATTGAAAAACTTGAAGTGTTTTATGATAGCAGACATGTGTAGGTCTGCTCCCTGTAAATATTACATATGGAGATAAAAGGATCTCTGAATAAAAGAGCGAAATGTGCGGAATCTTACAATTGTGATGCCTCTTCCCCACAAGTCTACTTTTCACAGTCAGTTTACAATACTCTTCAGACACAGGCAGACAGACAGATACAGAGACAGATATAATATAACATCTCCATATATACGTCCCATTTCCATTTCTTCTTTTGACAACAGCAGATTTACGAGACACACACGCATGGATGTGTTACGCATGAGCAGACGCACGCACACATGCACGTGTACATGCACACATGTACGTGTACACGCTCACATGCACGTGTGCACGAACGCACGCGCGCACACACACACACACACACACACACACACCCTCCCACGTATATTCTAATGAGACAGGGGATAACAATGAGGTAAGCGGGGGGAAGCAGGGAGGAGAGAGAAGGGCTGTTTTTGTGGACATTTCTGGTACTGCAGCCAAAAGTGTACCCTGAAAAGAAATGTAATTATCTGAGTGGTTGTTTAGGCAACAGAGTGTATAGCAAGGTATTAAAAGCCAACATTTCTATAATTGATTTACCGTACGTAGTAGGTTTCTGCCAGAGTCTGGCGTCATCTTCATGTACCATGACTGAACACGACGCAAAGATCAAAAAGACTCAGACCAGGCTTAAGAAAGACACCTTTCAGTACTAGTAGTTCACACTGCATTTGTTTTTATACACTTTGAAGTACTAAAAGTTTGAGATTCAGAGAGCAGGTCTTATTTTTCTGACAGTAATGCCATGTTTTCTTTCGTGTCGCCACTGTTATGTCAGCACCAAAAGTCAGCACTTTGGAGAAAACAAACGTTGCACCGTGTTCACCAAGACATTCACCCTGCAGGCCTTGTCGTGTGAACAGACACAATCCCCTCTCTCTCTCTCTCTCTCTCACTCACACACACACACACACACACACACTCACAAAAGGGTCCAGCAGCCAGCAAAGAAACGGAGCCACAAATGTATGAAACAGGTTATGGTTTCAAATATGTACTATTTATAGGTCCAAAGGGATAGAGCTGTTAATGTGAAAGTGCTGCACCACGTCAGGAGCTCTCACTTAGACAGAGAGAACGTGGCGTCTTGCTCTCTATATAGTATATACTGCGACAAAGAGGAAGAGATTCATCTCACTTACTACATCGTCAGTACATCCCCAGCACGCACCATGCACACCACACGCACACCCCCCCCCCCCCCCCCTTCTGCCACTGTACAGCGTCATCTCTCGACAGCTTCCGAGTGGATAATGGCACAAAGCGGCACGCGTGACGATATCCAGAGACCAGGTTGGGGTGGACGACTCCAGAGGTTGTGCGTGTACATGGGGAGGAAGGATGGACACTTGATACAAAAGGGGGGGGGGGGGGGGGGGGGGGGGGGGGTTACCGATTAGGAGGAACATGAGATATACAACTATAGGACATACGGTACATTATGTCCCAGTGAAGGGCCGGGGGTCCAAATCAGGCCCCTGAATGAATGATCTTCAGGCCCGCGGGATGATATTTGATTAGAACTGGCCCTCTGGTATATATTGCACACCACGATAACATATGAATGCAACGAAAGGTTTTACTTTCTCTCATACATATTAGGGAATAACAATGCTTTGGGCAGAGGGAAGCAGAGCAGAGAGAGAGGAGGCTGTTTATGTGGTGATTTCTAGTACTGCACCCAAATAGCACCCTGAGAAATATATGAAAAATAACTATCTGAGTGGTTGTTTAGGCTACAGAGTGTATAAAAAGGTAGCCTATAGACCTGCGCAGTGACGTCACGGCCCCTGTTCCAGAAATGGATTCCCCATTCATTTTTCTCATAGACTTCGAAAATAATTTATATAAAGGCTATTACGCCGCAGACAAAGCCACCTCGAGTTGTGACGAATCATGATGACACACACAAACTTTTGGATCAAATCATTTCTAAGATGAAAAACGAAACAAAAAGTATCATGCCATTTTCTACTTCTTCCTAATTATATATTATATGACGATATTGTGTTTGTTGTCATGATTTGTCACGACCCAAGTTGGCTTTGGCCGCGGCACAATCGTGTTTTTATTAACCATTTTCAATAAGTCTATGAGGAAAATGAATGAGGAATCCACTAGTGCAGGGGTGGCCAACCGGTCACAGAGCCACGTTTTTCATTGTGTTACTGCAAAGAGCCACATCAAAGAGGGTTCCAGGTGGTCCCCAGGCTAAATGATGGAAAGTTGGTTAGCCAGATGTAACTCTTTGAGAGCGTAAACATGAAACCAAATGGACCCTTGCGGGTCCATTTGGTTTCATGTTTACACTCTCAAGAGTTAAGATATTCATCATGTGAATTAGCCCAAGTCTACACAACTAGAGAATGCAGAAGATTAATGGTCATTTTGATCTGTATGCTTGACTGTTTTGTTTTCTCTGAAATCCAGCCTGGAATTGTTGACAAAAGTAAACAAAATCTTTAGCTTTGGGGTCTGTGGAGCTAAAATGTCATCAAATGGTAGTCCATGGCTCAAATTCTGAATAAATGGTGGGCCCTGGTATATAAAAAAAAGGTTTTTGATGGTTTCATGTGGAAGCCCCTTAAGAGCCACATGTAACCAGCTGAAGAGCCTCATGCGGCTCGCGAGCCACGGGTTGGCCACCCCTGCACTAGTGGAACAGGGCTGGTGACGTCACTGCGCAGGTCTATTAAAAGCAACATTTATACAATACAAATTTAAATTCATGGAGGAGCCCCTTTAAGGGACATTGATTTTCGACACAGTCTGGCGGCCCTGATTTTATTTTTCGCTTATTTTTGCCCGCTGTGTATTGTGAGTTTGACATCCCTGTCATATACGGTATCTCCCATGGTCTAAAAACTCCTGAAGATGAGTACAGTCAGGAATAAAGAACTGTATACGGGCCTACTATAGTGTTATGCGTCCAGAAAACCACAGCCAGCAGCATCAGATTTTTTTCCGCCACCGCGTCTCAAAGAAATATCCGTGGTGACATCGGGTGTCGGCGAGTGAGCGGGGCCCCTCATTTTTTTCCCTCCCCCGTAAATGTCCGCAGTATCGTTTAACATGCGATCAGGCTCACAAGCTTTGTAGTTCCCCCCACTCCACCCGCACCCCCATAATGCACCTCCAGATCCGTTACACGGGCAGAATAACCACCGTCCTTAACTGTGACACTCAAGAATATTGTTCCTTTTTTCTCTTGTGTGTGTGTGTGTGGGAGTCATAATCAATGAAATCCACATGATGAACCAGAAGGAAAAAAATAATAATTCGCTCTCCTATGCTTTCTTTGAAAGTCATTCTTTGAGACTACATGCCTTCGCGAGGACGCCCCTCCCCTGGACCCCCCCCCCCCCCCCCCCCCCCCCCCCCCCCCCCCCCCCCCACCTCCCCATCTGCATGCCACAGCTAGTGAAAATCAAACATGTCTGGTATGGTTATGGTGTGAGGGGGGCACTGTACTCTGCCCCCCCGTACCATATGAAAGTCTTTAAGTGTGAGGAGAGCTAGGAGAGACCCTCTAGTGGGGCCCCATTCATTCTTTTCATTCATCCTATCCTCGGTTAAATATCCCCCCTCCCCACACCCTCCACTCCTGTCTGTCATGTCATCATGGGGGCTGTGTAAGCTCTGCGGTTTTGGCATGCCGGTGCAGGAGAATCTCTGCTAGAAGTTCCTGTTGTGGTGCATGGTGGGAGGAACTATTACAGCGCCACACACACACACACACACGCAGAAACACACGGATACAGTTCGCATGAAGAACAATTATGGAGAAGATTATCATTTCAACCAAAAAAGGAACCACACATACTGTAAGCATCCAGAGAAGGGAGGCGGCGGAATGCCATGGAGTTCCTGAGTGTCACGTCGACTCGACTCGTCCGATATGTGCCTGTTTTTTTTTTTTGCCCAACGTCTGTGTTTCATTTTCTCCCCCCGTCTCTGTATATCGGTCGTTTTCAACCAGTGGCCGAGGTCCCGGGTATAGCCCATCCACACATCTAAAGGACGGAGAGTTGGTAACCAAATGGACTCTTTTATAGACTTATAAAACTTTAAAAGGATCCCTGGCTAACGACACAAATATGCCTTAAAATACTTGTCTTCTATAACTAAAATGTAAAGAGGAAAAACACCTTAGATATGTTAGATCTTTCATAAATAGAGAATCTTTTAGTCAATAGGAACTGCTGCCGTCGCTAGTTGATGATGTCATATGTCCACGAGTGTTCTAGCCTTATGGAATTCACTGCACTGGAATGCACAACTTTATGATATGAGGTCATAAATAAAGTCAAGGAAGAGACAGGTCCCATGCTTATGTGCTTGGCACACACCTGTGACTGAGTGGCACACACCTGTGACTGAGTGGCACACACCTGTGACTGAGTGGCACACACCTGTGACTGAGTGGCACACACCTGTGACTGAGTGGCACACACCTGTGACTGAGTGGCACACACCTGTGACTGAGTGGCACACACCTGTGACTGAGTGGCACACACCTGTGACTGAGTGGCACACACCTGTGACTGAGTGGCACACACCTGTGACTGAGTGGCACACACCTGTGACTGCCCCCCACATCTGCCTGCTCTTAAAAAAAATCGAATCAACAGTGAATGCCAACGACTTTCATTTTGGCTATTTTTTGTATGCTACTGTATACAAAGCACCTTGTTGTAGAGGAGACTAATGAAGGATTAGAACAATATAGGCCTAAGATAAAATACAACATATTACTCGTTTAGCAGTTTACTCATCCCACGTCACACACATCTGCCAGCACTTAAAAATTCAAAACAACAATGAATGCCAACAGAACAACATTTCATCTTGGCACCTCTTTTGAGGGTGCAACCCCTTCTGAGGGTGTCCAATCTGTACAGGCCATGATATAAGATACAATACCGATTGAGATACAGTATAATAATTCCCAAAGTTAGGTTTCAAATGTTTATATACTGTACATAGGCTGGGAGACCAAGAGGACAGTTAGGGTGTGTTCAGGCACTTACAGGTATGAAGCAAACACAGAGTAGTCGGAGGCCAGAAAGTTGGACAGCTAAACCAGTCCTTGCATCATGTAGCTCTGGGTACATAACAATCACATGCCCCACGGTCTGGAAAAAAAGAGAGAATAAAAGAAATACACGGTTAAAGTAATATATTCGGGAGAGGTTTTGCTGAGAGCAGTGGGAAAATGAACGGCAATAATATAATAGCCACTCGGTAACTATGGCCGTGTTCAAAGGTTATCTAGGGGTTACGCTATCCTCTCTCTGCGGAAAGGTAAAGCCGTTTTGTCTTTGGCAGGATTCTTCTGAGGAGAGTTACATTACATGTCCATTTTTACATTTGTACCCGCACACACACACATGCATGCGCAGGCCTGTTCCCCACCCCACCCACTCACACAACACTGCTACAGCGCACACACGCTCGAGGCGGGCCTCTTAATTCCCGGTTGAAACGCACATTTCCTTCATTAAGCTCTCCGTGCTCTCCTCTGGGCCCGGCCGGTAGTCCTAAAGGACTGCTGCTGGCTGGCTGCGTGCAGCCTGTTTCGATAAGACCCCAACGGGCCCGTGCTCACGCCTCATTCATCACCATAAAGGAAGTGGAAAGGAAGAAGGGAGCCCCCGGACAGGTGCTGAAACCTGCTAAAAAGGGTATACCGTATTATAGCGGTATTTTGACAACAAAAACACTGTTGCTGTTAGTACAGTACGCTGAGAGTGACAGAGTGCATTCTGATCATTGCTGTTTGGCAGAAACCCCGATGCATCTCCAAATTTAAAGATAATGATTTTTGTACATTTAGGTAGGTGTCCATGAATATCCTATCCCCTACATGTGGCTCCACAAATTAACAGATAGCAGAAGGCACTGAAAGACTTGATGAGATGTGGACATATACTGTACAATTGGGGGTTGCTTATGTCATACTTCTTCATTAACTTGTTTACAAAGCTACCCATCTTTAGGGCTGTTGATTGAAAAAAAAAAATCGGAATAATCACATCAAAATGAATTCAATCAATGTCAAAAATGTTTTCCTGTACAGGATTTGGACATTTAAAAAATAATCTGCCAAAAGCATACCCAAAAGTATACCCCAAACTACCCAAAAGTACCCCAAAGTAAACAAAAGCATACCCAAACGTACGCAAAACTACCCAAAAGTACCCAAAACTACACAAAAGTACCCAAAAGCACCCAAAAGTACCCCAAAGTACCCAAAAGCATACCCAAAACTACACAAAACTACCCAAAAGCACCCAAAAGCATACCCAAAACTATCCAAAAGTACCCAAAAGCATATCCCAAACTACCCCAAAGCACCCAAAAGTACCCAAAAGTACCAAAAAGCATACCCAAAAGTACCAAAAGAACCCAAAAGCATACCCAAACGTACCAAAAGCATACCCAAAAGTACCCCAAACTACCAAAAGCATATCCCAAACTACCCAAAAGTACCAAAAGCATACCCAAAAGTACCCCAAACTACCCAAAATCATACCCAAAAGTAGCCAAAACTACCCAAAAGTACCCAAAAGCATACCCAAATGTACCCAAAAGCATACCCCAACTATCCCAAACTACCCAAAAGTACCCAAATGCATACCCAAAAGTACCCCAAACTACCAAAAGCATACCCAAAAGTACCCAAAAGCATACCCAACACTATCCAAAAGCACCCAAAAGCATACCCAACACTACCCAAAAGCATACCCAAAAGTACCCAAAAACATACCCAAAAGTACCCAAAAGCATACCCAAAAGTACCCAAAAGCATACCCAACACTATCCAAAAGCACCCAAAAACATACCCAACACTACCCAAAAGCATACCCAAAAGTACCCAAAAGCATACCCAAAAGTAGCCAAAAGAATACCCCAAAGTACCCAAAAGCATACCCCAAACTACCCAAAAGTACCCAAAAATACCCACAAGCATACCCAAAAGTACCACAAACTACCCAAAAGTATACCCAAAAGTACCCAAAAGTATACCAAAAGTACCCAAAAGCATACCCAAAAGTAACCAAAAGTACCCAAAAGCATACCCAAAAGTACCCAAAACTACCCAAAAGCATACCCAAAAGTACCCATAAGCATACCCAAGAGCACCCAAAAGTACCCCAAACTACCCATGGAGTCTAGGAAAAAAATGGTTCAGGAAACAAGCAATAGGTGGCACAGTTTTGCCAGTAACGTGAGACGCAAGTTATTTAAGGCTTTACATAAAGCCACTGCACTATGGGCAGGCCATAATAGATGCATGCAGGGAAAAAAGGCTTGAATTTTATTAACGAAATGAGAGCCTGGCCATGTAAAACAGCTGTTTATGTCTGATATCACTTGCATATCTTCAGCAGCTATCATGCATGATGATACAGATACTGTAAATATACAGTAGGACCTGTAGTTGCCCTCTGACTTTCATGAACAAACGTGATGGGAGTCTGTACATTTAGGCTACATTTTGGCCAAGGACATACGGAGAGTCCGCCACCTTTCAGCGAAAAAGTATTTTTGTGCAAAATGGAAACTTATTCGCATTTTGAAGTTTTTCCATTCAACATTCTCTTCGCAAGAGCTGTTTTTGCGCATGGAAACCTGGCTACAGACTGAGTAGAAAAAAGGTGGTATTTTATCATGTACATTATTGAGGACCTATTATATGAAGATACATCGTAAAATGATGAAATGGTCTTGTAGAAGTGGCTAGCCCAGCCCAAAATGCACCCTGGGACATGGGACTTGAAGCAGGTACAAAATATCAAACAAAAATATAAAGGGAAAATAAGCCTCCTGGTAATAGGACACACCTGGCAAATTACATTCAGACAGTACTAAACATGCTCCAAGATGACAACTTGTTGTTTTGGGTACGTTTGGGTATGCTTTTGGGTACTTTTGGTTGCTTTTGGGTAGTGTTGGGTATGCTTTTGGGTAGTTTTGGATACTTTTGGTATGCTTTTGGGTACTTTTGGGTGCTTTTGGGTACTTTTGGGTAGTTTTGGGTATGCTTTTGGGTAGTTTTGGGTATGCTTTTGGGTAGTTTTGGGTATGCTTTTGGGTACGCTTTTGGGTACTTTTGGGTATGCTTTCTGGTACTTTTGGGTACTTGTGGGTACTTTGGGGTAGTTTGAGTAGAAAAAGGTGGTATTTTATCATGTACAACATACATTATTGAGGACCTATTATATGAAGATACATCGTAAAGGATGGTCCTAGTGGCTAGCCCAGCCCAAAATGCACCCAGGGACTTGAAGCAGTTACAAAAAATGTACAAAATATCAAACAAAAATATAAAGGGAAAATAAGCCTCCTGGTAGTAGGACAAACCTGGCAAATTCAGACAGTACAGGTTTGTTGTTTTGGGTACGTTTGGGTACACACACACACACACACGCACGCACGCACGCACGCACGCACGCACGCACGCACGCACACACGCACAGACACACACACACCTCATCCATCAGCGCTCTAGCTCCTCTGCCTCCTCCTCTCCATAGGGTCAGGCTGCAGCCTGTCGTCTGATCCGCTGGGGAGGATTACTGGCTGTCAGCAGTCCTCTGTAGCCTCCATCAGACCCAGCACACTCCACCCAGACAACACCAGGCCTATAGAGACCACACAGGCAGGTATGAATGAATGAATTTAACATCAAAGACGTGTGAAAAATGAAAAAGAAGAAGAGAAAAAAAACACACACATCCGACATACAAAATGTGCTTTTGAAAGTTTTGTGATCTCAATTTAATTTCACACAGAAAATCTTGAAAATTCTGTGGATTTTCTGGGAGTTTTCTGTGGGGTTTGGAAGGCTTTTGAGCTGCAACAAAACCAGGCAGAACAGTGGAAACAGTGACATTCGCTATAACTGCTCCATAAATATGACCCATATAAGACAGGTGACAAGTGTCTATAGTTACTAATTTTCTAGCCAGGCTGCCTGGATTGATTGATTGACGTTGAAAATCAACAAGCCTGAAAATAGTTCCATTGTTCACACAACACATCCACCTTTGCGATCTGAAAGAACGCCAAACTGTCATGGCTGGATGACCACATGACCCCAGTGAAAGCCACCACAGACTTCCATTGAACTAATTTCCCCAGAAGCCTTTGCGCTCTAGAGCACAAAGGTCCAATCGCCGTATGAATCAAAACATGAAAAAGTGGATTAAAGAATGAAACACAACTTGGATATCTTGTTATTTCCCCTCCCCTGCTTGGTAGAGGAGGGTACCATGTACCCCTGGAAATAAACTCAAATCAACATTTTGTTATTGGAGAAAATGTGCTCTCTACCAACTAGACTAATTGGGAGCGAAGCTGTTGTACAATTTAGACAAGTTTAAAAGTTAAAGTGTTAAGAAATGCCAAAAGAAGATTTTCTCTCTCTCTCTTTTTTTTTCTTATGACCCAGGTTTGTTTCATTGTCTCATACACGAACACACTCACGTATACACAACTCAAATGCTTGGAAAAAAAAAGAAGAGCAACCTGTTTTCCATTTTAGCCCCACTTAATTTAACTACTTAATGGTTCCTGGATGTTTGCATCATCTCCAGCGTTAACATTTCTCTTGTTAACTCACGCCGTCCAAACGGCCCCCAGCTTTCCTCTTGACATTATTCACTATAGCGCTTGGCCTCTCGCCTCTTTCCTAAAGTCTGATCGATTGACAGCGTTTTATGGAGGCCACGCAGTCAAATGGAAGGGGAAAAGCCGGAGACATCTTAAAGCGGGTTCCTGTCACAACTTGCTGCCCTGTCTAGGATTCTCATTATCCTGAGGAGGAAAAGTGATTGCACTATTTGCCCCGTTTTTCTTTTGAGTCGGACTTGACTTGTTGAAAAGCCTAAACTTGCTATAATACCCTCTGCAGACAGTCTGTGTTTGCGCGCACACAGATGTGTACACACACGCCTGTCTTTTGAGTGCCACACATGTAGGCATGCGCATATGTGAGTGGTTGCGTGTATGTGTGTGTGATCTATAGTGAAAAGTAACTTTAAGTACTTTTACTCTGAGTATCAAAGGTTACTACTGTAACTACTTCTACTCGATCCTAGACATTTGAGAGGCTAAATTTGTACTTGTACTCCACTGCAATTGTTTACTTTTGTTGATTTGGATTATTATTACAAAACATACATTAACCACCAGTGTTGGGCTGTAACTAGTTACTAGTAATGCATTACTGTAATATTATTCGTTTCCTCACTAAAAAAGCAAGCTATTACTCTGCCAAGAGAGTAATATTATGACTACTTAATTTGTTAAAAAAAGAAAAAAAAAAAAAAAAAAAAAAAAAACTATGACATATTACACATTATGATTTAATTTTTGTTTTGTGTTGGTTTGGAATCTTTCATTTAAAAGCTTGAGAGACTGCTGCTATATTTTATAGCCTTTCCGGCTGTTCGGTGACGCTTCTTCTTAATATTATTATTGAAAACAATTGGATTCAATTCTAAAAGTAGATGACTAAACAGATTGTGTTGTTGTGTCTCTTTTTTGTGGTGGGTGGGGGAGGAGGGGGGGCGCTAAAGTAATGACATCAAAATGGAAGCCATTGCTTTCCCGAAAAAATATGAATATTATAAAAAGAAAATCTGTGAATGATGATGTCACTGGAAGACAGGTTTTTGAACTACCCACGGCCGCCCTCCTGTGAGACACGGACTGAGTAGGAAAAAAAGAGTGGTATTTTACCATAAACATTAGTGATGACCTATTACATGACGATACGTTGAAAAGTGGTCCTTTAAGTAAAACATGTGCGTGTGTGTGTGTTTGTTTGTGTGCGCATGCGTGGTCCTTCCTAAGTGTGTGTGTGTATGTGCATGCACGATGTTATGTTATGTTATGTGATGTGACGTGTTGTAGGCCCTGGAGGTTTGCTCCTGGCTTGAATGCGTGGAATCCACCACCCTCTAGAGACAAACTTGAACCCCGGCGCCCTTTTTTTCTCCCTGGCTAAAGCCTCTCTCCATCACCTGGACCAGGTGTGCTCCCCTTCCGGGGTGGGGGTGGGGGTGAGGGGGGTGTCATTGTTTTTAAACCCATGATGGGGTTCAGGCTGGGTTAGGGTCACCCAGCCATGCAGCCGGCTGTGGTTCTGCTTCACTGCATGTTTATCTATCTGGTCCTCCTATGCTATGCATAGGCCTCTCTCTCTCTCTCTCCCCTCCCCCCAAGCATGCAGCCGTGTAATGAAGCCCTAATGAGGCCTGTCACTCCAACTGTCACTTATCTCTCCTGCCTGCCTCGCCCCTCTCTCACCTGGGGGTGGGGGTGTGGGGTGAGGGGGAAGCAGGTTGAGAGAGAGGGCAAAGAGTCTGGCGAGACATGGAAATTGAAATGGATCTCTGGATTCAGACATTTCAGACAGACATTCAGACGACCGCACTGAGAATGTGCTCTTGTACTTTTTTCCCCAATAATGGGGGAAAAAATAATCACACCCCTGTGAAGTGAGTGGGGCTACTCCCCATTGGACTAAAAAAAAAACATGAAGTTCCTAGATCTGCAGGAACGTGTGCCCAGGTCCTGTTTTGGTGAGATGGCCACGTCTGAAACGGTAGATAAATGCGAGCGTTACCATGGGGGTCCCCAAAGGACTGACTTTATTGTACTGTACTGTGCTTTTCCTGTACTGTAGCTGCTTCACTTTTCTCTATGTAGTAGAGAATAGCGCCATCTCTGGTGGCCCAAAACAGCAGTGCTGCTGCTGCTGGCAGGGATCAGATCATCCTCATCATCATCAGCGTCTTTAGAATCATTCATATTTTACATGCAAAGTCACAGCCAGTTGCTATTGAGCCAGTAAAGATGGTGGCATTGCTCATCTACTAACATACAGTAACTGGATTAACCCCAACACGGACAGGAAATGCCTAAACAACAGCTTTCCTTTTCTTCAATGCATTGTGGCTGAAGGGAAATCCAGAATAAACGCAGCGCTGTGCATCGACGCCAACAAGGTGCAGTTTAAGGTGCAGTGACTCAACACTATGTACTGTATATCATGAAAAGTGCTCTAAAAAGAGGTAAAACGCGCAAATGCTGTAATTGGCGAGGATGCACTTTGCATATAATAAGCCAAAAGAGTCGTTAGCGAGGACTGTGTTAATAGGGTGGTTGCAGCACTCAAACAGGGGCAAAAACAGTGCCCTCCGGTTTGTATATTATTATTACATCTCTACCGCTTTGGGGAGCCATGTAGTCAGCATTCTCTCTCTCTCTCTCTCTCTCTCTCTCTCTCTCTCTCAGAGGGGGGAAATGTGGGAGAGTGGGAGAACAGGAACACAACAGCAAGGGGCTCTGCATACACAGCCGTCTGACTGGCGAAGGTACCAACCAAGCATTAGAAGAGGTGTGAAACGAACCCCCACATTCACTAGACAGACAGACAGACAAAGTCAAAGTATGATCGTATGGTCAGTCACTCACGTTACTGCAGTGAAATTGGTATTGGTATCAAAATACTCACTATGGAGAAAATAATCTTTTGATTGCCAACTTTCAAAAGGCCGAATTTGAAAAAGGGCTGATGTGTTTAATGTATGTTTTGTATTTGACCAAAAATAACTAGCAACTAAGGTGTTCAGGTTAAAAAAGTAGGAATGTCCCCATACACTTCCTTAATTTCTGATCCGATGCTGATACCACAATTTCTGTTAGCCGATGCCAATACCAAATACCCCAAACCAAAAGGAACAGCAGATTTCTCATTCAAATGTGCACTTGGGCAATTGCAAAGCAAATTCCACATGGCCCACATGTATTTAACCTCCACAGAGTCAAGTCCTTACTCTCAATACAATTATGACCCGATGATGACAAATGAAGGACCATCCGATACAGTATCGGGACATCCCTAGTAAAAAGTACAATATTTGCATTTGAATAGTTGCCCATTGTAGCTATTCAAAAATGTTTTTCAAAATATATAAAAAAAGGCAAAAGGTTTAGGCATAAGTGGTGTAGTGGTGATGGAAATAGATCCCATAGTCCTGTAAATTAAAAGTACTTGAGAAAAATGTACCTTTACACCACTGCAAAGAAGCAAAGAGCTCTATAGCTCCTTATAATGCACAGCTATTCACACACGTTTGGGAACAAGCTTGCTTGAAAGAAAAAAAAAACACACACACACACACACACACACACATTTGGAAATGATAGACGAAGGAAAGGGGGGGGTGGGCGGGCGTTCACGGCTGAGTTGTTAAATCGTTCATACTGTACCTCGGCATGAGCTATACGCATACGATTGTTCACACTGAACCGTCAATGTAGAATAACAACCCATATGAAAAAAAAGGTCCCAGATAAATGAGTTACTGTGTTCCATGTGTGCACGCCACACGCAGGGTGATTTTTTTTTTTTTAGATCCTGCACTTTCTCAGACACACATGCGTGTATGCGCCATGCACACACACACACACACACACACACACACACACACACACACACACACACACACACACACACTGAAAGACACGCTCAGACATTTTCAACAGTCAGCGGGGAACGAGCTAGCACCCCTGTTAGGAGAAGTTGGGCTTATGACAACAAACACACTCTTGAGAGTGAAAAGGACGAGTGAGGAGATGTGTGTGTGTGTGTGTGTGTGTGTGTGTGTGTGTGTGTGTGTGTGTGTGTGTGTGTGTGTGCGGCTCTGCGCGCGCACGTGTAACAAAGTCCGAGACCTCCGGCGGGCCGTGACGTTTGCAGCTGAACCGAGCCCAGGAGAAAGCAAACAGGCAAAGAGATGAGGTGGCGGCGGAGGGATCAAGACTCCGCGAAAAGAACAGCAAACTCGTACAGCGCCAAAACAGAGAGAGAAAACACACATTACAGTACAGAGGCCGGGGCTCCGACATGAAATAATAATATCTCAACAAACACCAGGGCCGGCCGGCCAGCCGGGTATAGAAAGAAAAGTTACACAATGACAACATTGCACGTTATTCTCATGGAGCTTGGCTCCGACAAGGCCCAGGGCTTTGAAGCTGACAATTGATGAATAGCAAAAAAAAAGAAAAAAAGAAAGGAAAAAAGACGAGGGTCATGACCATTATAAAATAAAATGTTACCCCCCCCACCCATCCACCCACCCACTTTTCTTTATTTACAGTTTGCATGCAACTTTCTATTTTCCCTCTGCCATGGTCTCTCTTTGGTGTGGCCTGGCGAGGGAATATCAAATATTTATCCATTTCCCAAGAAGCAAATCCTTCAGCTCTTTTTTTTTTCGTCTCGGCTGGCGGTGCAGCAGCAGGAGTGGGGTTTCAGAAACACATGCGCATGCAGTTTGATGTATTTGTACGTGCCCAAGACACCCCCACCCACTCCCCCGACCTACACAACCAAAGTGAAAAAGGTATGATCTTGGAATGTCAGCTGGTGTCTTGACACAACAGACTGACATTTTTATTATTCTGTATGTGGAGTGCACATACATCTCAAATGAAAGTGCGAGAAGTTAAAACTAAAACTGTTACTTTGAGGATGAAAGATTCACACTCATGTGAAGTGAGGAGTGCTCGCTGATCTATTATCGTTAACACTTCCTGTGCGGATCACATTAATCAATCCAGAACACTTTAATTGCCGTGCACGAGTTGCCCGAGTATTGTTTTATGTTTACATAACATGGTGAACATAAGTGGCATTTAAAGTGTTTGCGTTGTGTTACATATGACATACATTCTCCTTTCACTGTCATTGGGAATGTAAAGTTTGTGTTAGGACGGAAAATACCTGATTTGCTCAGACACATATGACTTCCACATTCATCGTCAAAGGCGTTTCATAGGTCCGTGTTATAGGACACATGAAAAAAAGACACTATAGCTGAATACAGGCGGCGCCCCTTGAAAACCACGGAAACCACTACTAAGACGTGTTTACATCAGGTTCCTTTCTACGGGGGTCTCTCTGCCCAGGCAGGGTAAAATACGGTGACGACAGGAGCCCCCCCCCCCCTTATCATTTTTATCCGTTTCCCAGAAATCCAGTGCCAGCAGCAGTCACGGAGAACGTTACAGTCCCCCTGTCACATCTTATTTACACTAACTTTGATTAATAGCCTGTGCATTCGCAACGAGAGGCGAGTTGGTTGGAAAGGAGGGGGTTCGGGGGTGTGGGGGGGGGGGGGAGTTTTTCCATCCACATGGACGGTGGGAGGACGCCAAGCCGTCCGGCCTGCGATACATCTGCAAACAAACTGCACTTCCAGCTGCGGAGTGGAGAGATCTCAAACCATTTGAAATCCTCATCTATCGATCCGTCAAAATAAACTCAACACCAACGGAAATGCGTTTTAAGAGCCATTTTCCCAGAGACAGAGAGAAGACATATTATTATGTCTCCAAATCTTTTGTTTTCCCCCAAACTGAACAAAATATGGCTGGGTGGATCTGATCGATCGTTCAACATGCAGTTCTGTATGCCTAAAAGAAACAAAAGCTAAATGTGATCCATTCATCTAACTCCAACAGCTTATCTGTTGGCAGAAAGCTCCAGGGGACGACGTCCCTCTCCAGAGCCCAAGAGGCATTCTAACCAGATGGCCAAACAGCAATTAAACCCGAGCAGAACTTTTTTTGATTCAAAAGAAAACTTTTTTTTTTTTTTACAGTTTTACTGTAAACTTTACTACAAACATCTACAGCACATCGTCGCTATGAAGTAGCCTAAAACTCAAGTGTTCATGCAATTAATGACAACACTTTCACATTGAGGTAAATGCAGCATGGGCTACCGAGAATTATTTACATTTTAATTACAGTATATTCTCAGTGGTACCCAATTGCAGTCAATCCAGTTTTCTTCCTTATATACAGCAATACTTGTGAATACAAATGAATTACAGACATGTTCACAGTGTATGTTACCTTGTAGCCCTCCAACATCCTCAGAACTTTGTATTGACAACTGAATTTTCACTGTATTTTTACATCTGCCATTACACAAAGCTTACGAGAGTCAGCTATTGACCATATTCAGACTGCAGCCATCTTACCATCAGAGTTTAAAAGCACTCGTTTTCCGTAAAGTAATGTCCCGCTGACTCCTGCATTATGTGCAAATACAAAACAGGTGGTACGCATGGGCTGTTGAGTGATATCTAACGAGTGCTTCCAAACTCTAGCACTGCAAATAATCACTTGCTAGGACAGGATAATTCAAGCTTTTGGTAGAGCTGCAATGTTGATTAGTTTGACGTTGTGCAATGCATTCAGATTAACTTACATGCTAAGTTGGCTGCAGTGTGAATAAGGTCCTTTCCAGTCAATGCATGATATAGCACCGTAAACAACTGTTTTGTTTTGTATATAGAGCAATATGCTTAATACAAATGAAGTATAACATGTGCACAGTGTATGTTACCCTGCAGCCTACAAACATTCTTCAAATTTTATATTGACAACTGAATTTTTGACTCTAGTTTGTGCCGTTGCACAAAGCTTAAGAAAGTCAGGTATTACAGCGTTGCTCATCGTCAGACCATTCTTATGGCTGGTTGTTCAGGGGGAAGAATCCACTTTCGCCTGCCAAAGGTCTTGTGGCAGCGGAGCCACTTTCCATGTGGGATTGTGGCATATCATCTGAAACATTTCACGGTTGGAATGACAACGATCTTTGAAGATTCTGCGAGCTTGGCTGACACCACAGCAGTGTTTGGGAAAAAAGGATCACGCCATGACACATTCGTATGCCAGGGGAACGCACTGTTTACTGTCTCCTCGCCTCACGCATACACCGTACAGACAGAACAATCGATCCCAGAAGCTTCAGACAAAAGCAATATAATGCAACAACACGGAGCGCGATCGCAGCCTTTGTCGAGACATGTAAGGCTCACAGAGCAGGAGCCAGCAGCAGCCCGATTTGGTACAATTTCACAATTTAGGCAAATTTAGCAATTTATGCATTTAGCAATTAGTCCACTTACTGCTAACTTGGATAATTATGTTGTACAATTTTCATAATGGCCATAATGTGATCATACCATTAACACCTCACAGTATAGAAGCCAACATTTCAAAATTTTATCATGGTTTATGTAGCATGTGACAATGTACAACTAAGGGGCTTTCTGTGATGCTGAATCCATTCTAAGCATTGGTTTTACACGCACGCACGCACGCACACACACACACACACACACACACACACACACACACACACACACACACACACACACACACACACACACACACACACACACACACACACACACACACACACACACACACACACACACACACACACACACACACACACAGATGATATAGCATTCATTCATTCATTCATTCATTCATTCATTCAAACCTTAATAAATAACAGTAAAGTCCCATTGATTGCTTTAAAATAAACAGATACCAAAGCTGATTTCAAAGAAGGCCAGTCCACTGTGTCATCTAACAGGCAGTGATGTTCTATACGGTTCACCACCGCAGAGCAGAATGACCAACTGCATCCAAGGGCTTAAGGACAGAAGGAGCAGCTTTTCCATAAATTACTAAATTACTAAATAACTCCATAGTCCAGTACAGAAAAAAGTACTGCTTCAATTACTCTTTTTCTAGATTAACTTAGGAAACATGTGCTATTTTGGTAGAAAAAGCAGACAAGATTATCTATGTGGAACTTAAAAGTAAATTTCTTGACAAGCTATATTCCACGATACTTGTATTCAGAAACCCTTTCTATATTCAATCCATTCGTGGTAGTGATATGGAAGTTATTATAAGCAATACCCTTTGCCCTGGAGAATATAAATTTAGTTTTCCCAGCATCAAGTACACACTTTAATTCCCTGAGGGCATTTTGAATTATACTAAATTAATGCTGAATGCTAAATGAAAAGCATATTTGGGCAAGTGGCTCTGGCCGAGTTTATCCCAATGAGTCGGACTGATACTATGACGGAACCCGATGCTGGGTGCCAAACAGGGAGGCGCGAGGTCCCATTTTTAAGTCTTTGATATGCTGTAGCAGGGGATCGAACCCCCGACCTGGTGACATCCCAGTCTCAGGGGCAGACAGTCTAACCACAAGGGCACTGGGCTGCAAACGGTTCACGATTTCAGCGCAATATAACAAAAACACTGCGATGCATCACTGATGACCCAGTGTGACTCCTTACACAATGACATTCACATCCGCTGATGTGCTCGGCTGTATAGGCGCTACGCACAGCCATTGGCATGGCCTTGTGGTTGAGGTCAGCGCAGTTATCATACTGCAGGCAGTGACACAGCCAGTCAGAGGCGGTATATGGCATTCTCTGTAGAATGTGTAAGTCCCACAGGACCCCAAGGAATCCATGCCCAATGTCTGGGAAGTAGAGCCATTGTTGTGCTTTCTTCACCACCCATATTACTACATTTGCTCTGGCAAAGACTTGTTGACGATTGGAGCCCCCCACAAAGGGGGAAAAAACATGTTTTTATTTTTATTATTATAATTTGCTCCCCTCCATTCCAGTAAACTGAATGTCATCTTTTCCCTAGTAAAAAGAATACTGTTTACTGGAAGTGATTGTTAAAATTAAAGTGCACTGCACAAAATAAAAATAGACAGTTGAGAGTAATCCTTAGTGACGTTGATTGGCTTAGCTGTCCGGCAATAAATCACGAGTCATGGTGACATAATATTAAGTGCTGAG
Organism: Benthosema pterotum; assembly: GCA_039105355.1. Classification (NCBI taxonomy): domain Eukaryota; kingdom Metazoa; phylum Chordata; class Actinopteri; order Myctophiformes; family Myctophidae; genus Benthosema; species Benthosema pterotum. Next base: position 3,561,925 of record CM076974.1, read on the forward strand.
TGCTGTCAATGTGTCTGTGGTTGGAGCATTTGACAGTCGATTAAGCTTTCGCGGAGTTGATACGTCTCCGAGACGAGTCTCTAGAAGCCAACCCCGCTAGCTGGAGCTGTTCATTTTGATAATTGGTAACGTTTACAGTGGAACCCGGGGTCGTGCGTTTCCATGGTTTACCATTCATTCCATCCGTCCATGGTTGTGATTAGCGCTATAGTAACTGTTGTTCCGCCATGCAGCGTTTCAACACAGCCAGCACAGCAGAGAATTATGAAAGGACACTTCTCCCTTTAAAAAAAAAAATAGAGCACTTTCCTGGGGGTCTTTATGTGTGTAATATGTGGTTTTACATATTTTAGTGAGCCCAGTGTCTCTGATGACAACGGGTACAAGTACCCTATGGCTTCCATGAACTTGCAAACAAATATGCCTTAAAACACTATACTTGCCTTCTATCACTATAACATGCAGATAAAAACACCTTCAATACTTTATTTCTTTCATAAATAGAGAATCTTTCACTCAATAGGAGGTGCTCTGGTCGCAGAATGATGATGTCACAGAGCATGTTCATCCATATATTCCATAGAGCTAGATCACACGTGACATCATCATCCTGCGCCAGGAGCAGTTCCTGTTGAGTGAAATATTCTCTATTTATGAAAGAAATAAGATGCCATTAGTGGTTTTATTTGTTTATTTTAGTTATATAGGGAAAGTATAATGTTTTAAGCAATGTTTATCTTATTAAACAGGGATCCTTTTAAAAGAGCTCACACTCTTCTCAGGTTTTTATAATGGCGGTGAATGGAACGTGACGCTCGGCTAGGCTTGAATTTTCGGCGACTGGGAAGTCGGCCGTCGCGGCCAGTGTTGGTGGAGCCTGCACTGTACATGTTGTCTCAGTTAGAATTGTCTCTGCCTGATGGGGCTAGCTGTGATGTGTTGTGGCAAACGTAACACTAAAACATTTCAGGTGACTAAAATGTGACAAAAGCTAAATGAAATTTATTTCAGAGAATATGAACCAAAACTAAATGTTTTGTCACATTGGAGGCACTTGACATGATCGATTTTGGGAATGACCGATCCAGACAGTTCTACTGACATCCTCGTATACTGTATTTCTCATACGCCTTCCTTTATCTTTCCATTCCATCTTTACATTTCCATAAGACCAACTCAGTGGCCTTGTGGTTAGAGTGTCCGCCCTGAGACTGGGAGGCCGGGGTTCGATTCCCGGTCGGGTCATACCAAAGACTGTAAAAATGGGACCCAATGCCTCCCTGCTTGGCACTCAGCATCAAAGGGATGGATTGGGGGTCAAATCAACTTAATGATTCCCGAGCGCGGCGCACGCTGCAGCTCACCGCTCCAAGAGATGGGTCAAAAGCGGAGAACTAATTTCACTGCGGTAACGTGAGTGACTAATCTGAGGACTTTGACTTTGACTTTCCAAATTTCTTAATTTCTCTTTATACTTTCAATTTCAATTGAGTCGTATCACTGAACAATTCTCCACTTCTTATTTCTCATGAAACTCACCACATCCAAGGAATGGCGGGGAGATCGTCCTGGTGTTGTATTTTAGGGTTATTTATTGAAAAGATTGAACAGAAATCCTCCTGAGCTTCTCTCATTTCAAAGGATCCCTCTTGAAAATAATAAACTGACTTAACAACACCAATACTACGACCACTACTACTACTACGAATAATAATAATAATGCCCATAATAATATTAATAATACAAAGAAAAACATGATATTTTACATTCTGTTAAGCTTATCAAACACTTGTGTTGTTGCGCTTTTGCATCAGCTCAACCCAACTCACTTTCGGTTTTATGAAGTAATAATACTATTACGAGTATTTTGGAATGTATCGAACAGTGGTTGGGGCGTATGTGGGTCGGGAGGTAGAGCAGGTCGTCCAGTGATCCTTGGGTCCTTGGCTACTCCTGTCTACATCACACTTTATTTAGCATAATGTCATGCTACATAAAGCAAAAGCATGATTATGCTTCTATAGGTTGCATAGGTATGGTCACATATGGCAATTATGAAAATTGATCAACATACAGCATGCAAGTTATCATATCTAGATGCTGGGGACCTCTACTCAACATTTCTCTCATAAAACCTTACTCAACAATGGGGCTCTATGGGCTGGCAAGTAGACTATCTTGTTATAACAAACATATTGTAAATCATTGTTGTGTTTTAGGGCAGTTTTGACTCCTACACTCCCTTATTCCTCACTTCCACACGCGCACGCGCGCGCACACACACACACACACACACACACACACACACACACACACACACACACACACACACACACACACACACACACACACACACACACACACACACACACACACACACACACACACACACACACACCCTCGAAAGGCATTGCTGCACAGGGAAAGCTATCATTTATGAGTTGTTCTCACGTTGCTCTTGTGAAACAAGAGGCTTAAAGAGGCTTGTAGCTGATAGGACCTCTGCATCTACGTACAGTACACCCTGACAAAAACCCGAGTACAGCTTTAACTTACGAGAGCATGCGAATGGAACCCGTTTAGAGAGGGTCTAGGCAATCGGCGCCAGAGTCATAAAAACAAAGACCTGCACTCTCATTTTTTTAGAATGCATTTCAACACAGAGGGGGCCTCTCTCTCTCTCTCTCTCTCTCTCTCCTATTCAGAAGCGAAGCTTGCTCAACTCCTTGTGTAAACTTTGCAAACAATCACTCGAGTCAGAAGCGTTTGCGCCATAAAGCATAAGGTTTGTACCAGTCTCGGCATGATCAAATCGCTGATGAGCGCGTCGGATATAATGCGAAGGGGGAAAGGGGGGGTGACTTAATCTGGCTTTAGGGGGTTGCTATAAATATTCTCAGCGATACATTTGGTTACCAAGCGCTTCGAGCGTGCACACACTGGAGGCATACAGTAAAAGTAAATGCCTGGTAGGGCAGATACTGTACAGGCACGGCGGTGCGTATGTCCTGCTCCAACATGCTACAGTGCATTTTACAGTGAGGTTCAAAACACACTGTTGCACAAGAACAAAAAAGGGAAAGAAAAAAAAAAACATATATAATATATTACGCCCAGATCCAGCAGATCCAGTCCAGACTTCGGTGGCTCTGGGCCAAATTAGCTATCGGGGCCAATGACCCAGCGGCACTTGGCTCTCAGGGGCCCTTCAGGGGAAACTGGTCCTCACAATACTGGGTTTGCTGGCAAGGGCTCCTGGGACCCTTCATTGGCCGTTTCATTGTGTTAAAATTACAATAAAAAATGCTGATTAAAAAAAAATCACATCCGTGCGAAGTGAGGGTGCTCTAATCACCATACCTCACCATACATCATCACCAAGAATGGTGATCCTTATCTCACCGACATCATCTGCGGGGGTCCGCTATAACTGCCTGCCGTTTTGACACAGTAGTGGAACTATCGTTTGTTTGGTACACATAATATCCCATTGCCTGAGAGGTTTACTCAATCCCCCGGTGAAGCTCTAGAGAGTTGAAGCTAACCTCTTAGCACTTCTGCATTTTGGTGTTCAAATTGAAAAAGAATATTCTGGGCGCTCAGATTCAGGGGGGTTAATTCGCCCCTGAATGCAGTGGCTGGCTGCGCATGGGTGGAACGTTGGCGATCGGTGCAGCTGCGGGCGTGCTGCGTCTATACCAGCCCCTCATGGCTGCTTTACATTAAGGTATTCCCCTCATTCCCTGCGGTGAAATTCGCTATCTATCATGCGACCGCTGCCTGGGATCCATTAGGCCTCACACCTTTTATCCAACCGTGTACCCCAAACCACCCTCCACCAAACCCCTTTTCCCATCCCTCTCCATTTCTCTACTCACACTGGCTAGTGCAGGGGTTTTCAACAGGTGGTCCGGGGACCACCAGTGGTCCTTGAGGGGGTTCCAGGTGGTCCCCAGGCTAAATGATGGAAAGTTGGTTAGCCAGATGTAACTCCTGAGAATGTAAAAATGAAACCAAATGGACCCTTGCGGGTCCATTTGGTTTTTACACTCTCAAGAGTTAAAATATTTGTCATTGGAATTAGCAGCACTTAATTAAGACGTTTACACCATTTTGTTTGCAAAATCCAGCCTAGAATTGTGGACAAAAGCAAAATAAATCTTTAATTTTAGGTCTGTAAAAATGAAACCAAATTTTAGGTCTGTAAAAATTTAGAAGGGAGGAGACCCGCACACCACCACTTACTGGTTCAAGAGCATTTATTAAATAAATCGAGCAACGTTTCGGCCTTGCGGCCTTCTTCAGGCATGAAGAAGGCCGCAAGGCCGAAACGTTGCTCGATTTATTTAATAAATGCTCTTGAACCAGTAAGTGGTGGTGTGCGGGTCTCCTCCCTTCTAAAGTTTGCTGCTTTGTCTGCCCTAGACCAACGCACCTGCCCAAAACTAGATCGGGTGTGCAGAAGTCCTCTCTCTCTCTCAGGTCTGTAAAAATGAAACCAAATGAAACCAAATGAACCCTTGCGGGTCCATTTGGTTTTATTTTTACACTCTCAAGAGTTAAAATATTTGTCATTGGAATTAGCAGCACTTAATTAAGACGTTTACACCATTTTGTTTGCAAAATCCAGCCTAGAATTGTGGACAAAAGCAAAATAAATCTTTAATTTTAGGTCTTTGGTGTGCAACTGTCCTCAAATGGTGGTCCGTGGCTCAAATGCTGAATAAATGGTGGTCCCTGGAGTCAAAAAGGTTGAAAACCACTGGGCTAGTGCAGTGGTCTGGTGGTGCATTGTGGGGGAGGTAAGTGGGGGTGCTTTTTGATAGATATGGCGGGTCATGGCCTGGTGTTTATTTGCACAGGCTCGAGCCCAGTGCGCCAAAGAGGGGGGTGTTTGCTGTGCCCTGTTGGCACACCTCCCGTAACATGAGGGTAGTGTGCGTGCTGTGTGTGTGTGTGTGTGTGTGTGTGTGTGTGTGTGTGTGTGTGTGTGTGTGTGTGTGTGTGTGTGTGTGTGTGTGTGTGCACTCACATGCATGAGGGGTGGGGGAATTCCAAGATATAGAACACTGAACATGGGTGGTTTTCACCCAGACGATTATATTTTTGCAATTTTCATAATGTCGCATGAGGTCTGAGGTAGGTGGGTGTTCAGTAGCTTCATGATGCTCAGTGACATCATAGTGTGGGGTTGTTCCCCTGCAAACACCCCTAGGTCCTTTAAAGCGGAATTCCACCCATTTTCAGATTTTTTTTGTTCTGAGAATGGACCCTAACAGTTCCACTTGGCTCCATTTACACACTCTCAGGAAAAAAGGAAAATATGCAAAATTAATCATTAACCTGGCGAAGTGCTCTTGCTGACATCGCCAAGATGGGTTTTTTTTTTCAGTTCTAGGAGGATGAATGTGGGGAAGTTTTTTATTATGTCCACTCCACGAAAGATTTCTAAGGTACATAAAATGTTGAAAATGAGTGTAATTCCTGTTGAACTCCACTACCCTTGAATTCCTGTCAGTGCTAGTTCCGATCACACCACCTGTGGGACCTCTCTGCATTCGCCCCACATTCAAAGAAAGGACCTATAATCGGCTCAAATCAGAACCATACAAACCACATCAGAAGGTATAAACCCCCCCCCCCCCCCCCCCCCCCCCCCCCCCCCCCACGAGCTAAAGAGCGCACGCAGCCGCCGAGTCACACCGTAGGTATGCGCAGTAGTACTAGTATTATTGCACACATGCACGGTAACCTCCACGACGTACACCACAGAACCTATCAGCCAGCGATAAGAGGTCGGCGCCACTACGGGGAGGAGAACGCTGATATCACATGACGGACGGAGTGAGCGAACGAGAGCGAGATAGAGATAGGGAGAGAGGAGAAAAGCATGAGGACCTAGAGAGAGAGAGAGAGAGAGAGAGAGAGAGAGAGAGAGAGAGAGACTGTCAAACATCTGACTAAAACCAATTACCCCACCTCTCCCCTCGACCCCCATCATTCACTCTTACTGTCCAGGCCTCTGACCCGTATAGTTTATCTCCTCTCTCTCTCTCTCTCTCTCTCTCTCTCTCTCTCTCCCCCCGACCCCCCACACCCCCCTGGTTTGGGGGTGAATGCTCTGCAGGGCTGTGGTGTTCAGGGTTGTGTCCAGATGGGCCCAGATATTCCTGGGATCTGGTTCTCCATGCCTCGAGTGTCAGGAGTGATGGAGTGGGGTTATCAACTCGGGACGCCTCCTCCGGCTCCCCTTCTCTCTCTCTCTCTGTCTCTCTGTACTCCTCGGGGGTGGGGGAGCCTGGATCGACGCCTCCCTCCTCCTCATAAACGAAGGGGGGTGGGGGGTGTCGATGCCCTGGTGTGAACACCAAAAGCAAAAGCCGTCAGCCAGTGAGCCGTCCAATTGGAGATACAAACAAATGGGCTGTTTCTCTGTGAACAAGTTCAAATCTAAAGCTATATTATGGGCTGTTGGGAGTGCTGTTAACCTGATCCATCCCGTTTTAAGTCGTTTCATGAGGCCAGTACTGGTCGAAAGTGCGGAATACCACATGCAGAAGAAGCAACATGGGAACCCGTCAGCCAAAAGAAGGGGGAGAAAAAACATCACCCTCGGCTGTTTGTTTCCTTTGAATTTGCATACGTAGACATGATCTATGTATGAAGATGGGCCAACTTGTGTTGGCACCACTAGAAATGATGGACTACAAAGCCTACAAATGGTCTCCTAAGAGGCATTGTTTTCTCCTCGCAGAGCAGAGCCCACTATGTGTCGTCTGTAAAATTTCAGATGGACAGAGAGAGACAGAGAATTTCTCCTGACTCACAAAAAGACATCATTTTAGTGAATATGCTGTAAATAATGTGTGCGTTGTGATGATTGGGTCCAGTATTTAGTTCAGCGTCCATGGAGTTAAGAAAAGGATCATCACAAGTTGTGTTCATGTTCATTCAACCATTGGCAATGAATAGACTCCAAAATTCTTCCGGCCTCCTGATATTGTCCTGCCCCTTTCGGGAAGTAAAGCAAGTTGGCCTGTCTTGCCATTGGCCTCTTGGGTGTATAACAGGGAGATTGGACTGTTTGGTCCTGCCCGCCCTCAGCCCTCAATCCACTTCCTGTGGTGCGCCTGTGTTTTCATTCCCACTATCTAACAATGTACACACAACCTGAATGGCCTTGTTGACAGATTTGGTACATATAGCTCAGCACAGAATCTGTTGAGAGATTATAGAAGAAGTGATCCAGGGCGAGTATAGGAGGTCTAGCCACGCCCCCTGATATTGTATTGAGACCACTAGGTCGTGGTTAGAGACAGGCGATTACTTGTTTTTGTCTGTGTGTATAAGAAGGGAATAAAGACCTTCCAAACACGGGAGTGCAGAATAGAACGGAATTCCACGTTCTTGGCATACATGTACATTCAGAGTGAGTGAGATTGGTTCAGATGGCGTGGGCATCGCCTATACTGTATGTGTATAACATCTATACCTGAGACATGAAATACAGTACTTCATGTATCCATGCACAATCATCAAGACACAATATAGAATGTCACCTTGCAAGATTTTGATCCTTAGACAGTCTAAACTAATTGCACAATCCAAAGCAGTGAAAGGGGAGGTGCGTGGCATTTAACAGACTTCATTTTTCTAATTTGTTTTCAGCTACACAGCTATAGCACAAACTGAGGGATCACCATTGTACTCTTGGTATAAGTCCAAGTATAATCACCCATTCATGTTCATGTGCGCGTGCACACACACACACACACACACACACACACACACACACACACACACACACGCACACGCACACACACACACATTCAAAAAGGTCACCCAGCTGTGAAAAGAAGCCCCGTAGCATGAGGGAGGGAGCGCCGCCGAGCGTTCTCCAAAATACACTTAACTAATCGGCTTCATCTAGCAATTTATTGACGATGAAAAACTTCAAAAGGCCCCTGAAACTCGAGCTGCGTGCGTCTCCTAAAACCATGGCCAATGCAATTTCCATGAGCGGGGGCAGCGGGGTGTGTGGGGTGCGGTGGGGTGAGGTGGGGCAGGGGGCAATAAGGGCTGGGTGGGAAGGGTCTGGCCGGTGGTGGGTGGATGCGGGGGCCTTTATTGGCTGCATTCACCTCAGCATAAAACTAATTCACCCTCGATGACAACCCATGGCAAGAGGCGAAAGACGAGATGCATTCTTTTTGCCCCCCGCCCACCCCTCTCCCCCGCACCCCTCCGTCTCAACTACCCACTTTATTAGCCGGCCTCTCTGTGACAGAGCTATTCATTCTCCAACACACACACACACACACACACACACACACACACACACACACACACACACACACACACACACACACACACACACACACACACACACACACACACACACACACACACACACACACACACACACACACACACACAGTCTGGCTCATGCACGCGCAACCTAAACATTTTACATTACCGCCAGACTGGGAATTTATACGGCTTTCCGAGTGAAATAGCAACTTATAGGCTTCAGGTTGGGGGAACTTGGGGAGGGTGCGTGTGTGTGGGGGGGTGGCATGCAGGAGGAGGGTCTCCATCCATCCCTCATCTGTTAAGAGGCTGGCTGGTCTTTTATACACAGGCAACAGTCGTGAGGTGTGCCTCATACACACACACACACACACTCCACACTAGCCACGGTGAATCACACTCTGGGAATTTCGGAGGGGGTTGCTTTTTCGCAGCCCTGAATGATCACACGTCATCTGCATACACGCTTGTGTTAATAAAGAACTTCTTTATCTGGATCTCCATGGATGCATGAATGAATGAATGAATGAATGAATGAATGAATGAATGAATGAATGGGATGATTGGATTGGATGTGAGTGAGTGAGAGAGGCGTGCACAAGCAGGAATGCAGGCTACGTATACTTTCTTTTTTTCCCCCCAAACATTTTATCGCAGTGCAAACGTATAGCTCTTTCACCAACTGGCCCCGAGGCCTATAGAGCCAGAAGGAAACTGCTAAGCCTGGTTTTCCTAAAGTAATTGCAGTAAATGATGAATAAACGGTGAAATTTAACAATATTCCTATACTGTAGGTGGGGACTGATCCATGCATACTAATGACTTAAAGGGTGGGCTGAAGTTAATGGACCTAGGCTATTCAAATGTGTCCTTGCCTGAATATGACATCACTTTAATCCGAGAGATTAAAGTGATACCTCTGGCAAGGTCTGACTGTTTAAAAACAACTTATGGGGGTGTAAAAATACACCGCAAACTCCTGAAAAGAAACATGTCCATTTCATTCCAAGTGCATTAATTAGAAGTAACTTTCCGAATAAAAATGCAAATTACAGTGGACATAAAAGAGGCATACAATTATAAAACTAGTCTTTTATCTACTAATACAAACTGAATTAAAGTTTGGAATTGCAACAGCTGAAATAAATACAGACTGTGGGTTGCATTAAGTGGTACTGGGGGCCGCCAGTTGACCATGCAAGGTATTGCACTCTGCTATATAATTTGCGAACAATATTAACCTTATCTCTAAACCCTAACCATAAATATAACCGCAAGCACGGGAGCAACACATGTTTGCCAAACGTAAGGATAAAGTGCAATGATTTTTGTAGTTTTTCCAATTCTGTGGTGTTTGTGTGCAATGGTGTCATCTCTTTGTATTTTGGGTTTCTTCCTGGGGGCTGAACCTTTCCAGTCAAACGTGCCAATGAAAAAACTGTAGTATACATCGTATTATCAGCTCCTCCCCTAACTCCTCCCCCTTAACTATAACTAAAGCTGTGGGTGTGTCTTCAGTTCTGGTGGATCTCCACCAATCACAACCCACCAGGCAGCCTGTTGGGGTTGCCCACATAAAAACGTCAATTTAAAAAATGCTGTAGACTTTTTAAAACAAATACTGTACACATTACTGACTACATATATTCTTCCCATTACATTTTAGGCTAGAAAAGAATCACGGCTCCGCCTCCTCCTCCTCTGGCAGCTATAGCCTCCATCCTAACTATCCTATATCAGGTTACCGCCATTCTGGGTCAACAAAGCACCCCCTCCCCAACCCTCTCCTCCTCTCCTGGTTCTACTTAAGAACTCTGTTTCATTATTTCAGATTTATCACTGCTATGTTTGCCAGTTTGTCATGTTGTATTTTTCCCCCCTCCTTACATATGTCCCGCAGCGTAATTCATAGCATCTAATAATGCACAACAAAAACTCCAGACGCTTCTTTCGTGACCATGCTATAGTGGGGCTGGAGTTTCTGTTCCCAGGGGCATGTGGAGTGTTTGTGTGTGAGTGAGAGGGGGTGGGGTGGGGGGCAAAAGGGTTAAGCTGTGGCCCCCAGGGGCCCAAAGGAGAGACATACAAGTCCCCTGGAGAGGTAGAGAGAGGTAGAGAGAGAGAGAGAGAGGTAGAGAGAGAGAGAGAGAGAGAGAGAGAGAGAGAGAGAGAGAGAGAGAGAGAGAGAGAGAGAGAGAGAGAGAGAGAGAGAGAGAGAGAGAGAGAGAGAGAGAGAGAGAGAGAGAGAGAGAGAGAGAGAGAGAGAGAGAGAGAGAGAGAGAGAAGAGGACACTTTCATAGGACCTGATACCCAGTGTGGTAGGTGTAAGGCAGCATGGCCTTACTATTGGCTCTGGTCCCAAAACCTGCTGTTGTCTAGTGCAGTAACAAACGTTGGCACACACACATACCAGCAGCGGCGGAGTGTGGCACTGCCGTCTGCCATGCTGACCATGAAGTCCCTTAGGGGACACATGCAGGGGCAGATGTAACTTTTCCCAATTGGGGGGGGGGGGGGGGGTTACAGGACTTTTATTAGGCAAGTAAAACATCAATAATAACATCAGTTGTTGTTGAAGTTGCAACAGACACGCAGCATGCATAAAATGAAAGGTCTGACTCAGAGAGTTTTCTGTTTTCAATGATGAAATGCTGTTGGTTTAGTGGTGCCACAACTGTAGTTAGTTGGGGGCATAGTGTTTCAAATCATTTTAAATAGAAGCACTTTAATTTGAAATATATTTGAAATTTGGGTTGTTTGCATGTCGTCATGTTTGATGGGACAGTCATTTAGAGGGCATTGCTTGATCAGCCCCTGGACACGTGGATATTAGACCCAAAGCATTGGCATGTGACTTAAAAGAAATCCTCTCAGATCTTCAATGGCAGAAACAATGGGCTCCATTTTCGCCACCACTAAACCCTTCATCCCTAAAAGTCTTTCCCTGTTTTACTAATTTGACAAGAAAGAGAAAAAAATGTTAAGATGGCTAGTCTACAAGCTCACAATGTGCATTGCATGCATCGTATTTAGCAATTTTAAGAAGGAAAAATGTTCAAATACAATGTCCATGTATTTGTCTGATAACTGTTTATACATTTCCCCCTTAAAACTGAACTATCAACATGTTTAAGACATATTTCAAGTATTTGCTAAATAGTATTGTATCGAGTTCAAATCATTGGCATAATTAACCAATATCGTCCATGTATTATAATTGTCAACGTATGTATTATATTGAATCGCTGTTAAAATGTACCGTTACAACTCGATAAAAAGGCAAATAATTTAGGGATTTGGGGGTTAGCAGTGTCGAATATGGAGACAAAATTGGGATGGGATCGCAAAGCTCTTTATACCTAACACTCTCTAATCCATACCTGGGCAGTATGCGGCCCGGGGCTCAAATGCGTCCCTTTGGCTGCCCCTGACCGGCCCGTGAAAGGGTTTTAAACCAGTTGTCCGGGGACCACCAGTGGTCCTTGAGAGAGTTCCAGTTAAATATGGAAAGTTTCTTAAGCACGCGTAACTCTTTGAGAGCGTAAACATGAAACCAAATGGACCGTTGCCCTTCTGAATTAGCCCAGTCTACACAATCAGAAAAAAGAATGGTCATTTTTGATATATGTTATCCTGTTTTGTTTGTAAAATCCAGTCTGCTATTGTGGACAAAAACAAAATAAATCTTTAGTTTTGGGGTCTGTGGGGGTAAAATGTCATCAAATGGTGGTCCGTGGCTCAAATACTGAATAAATGGTGGGCCCTGGTGTCAAAATGGTTGGTCTTACTCCAACTTTTATCTTGCAATTAGATTACGCAGACTTTAGTTCAGTCTTTCGTGTTGTCCCTCCACAATATTTTATGCATCTCATTTGGCCCCTTGGGGAAAATATTTGCCCACCCCAGCTGCTCTAATCTATAAACATACCAAGTGAAAGATAAAAAAACAAAACTGAGGTTGTTTCACCTTTGCATCATCTCTCCTGAGTAATGTCTTTAATCTCCCAGAGTTCTCAAAGTGGGGTACACATGGAGAGTACCCTCTAAGCCAAGCGGTTCCCTGAGGGGTGTGTGTTGGTATCAGTTACAGATCTATTCAGGGGCGTGCAGTGTGTTAGAGAGGCAGGGGTTGAAATCCCCTATAAGACGGGACCTTTGGACAAAAGTATTGAATATAGCAGTTCTAGACAAGTTGGGCTCCATTTGCATTACCACTAAACCCCTTATCCCTTAACATCTTTGCCTTTTTAAACTATTTAAAGAAATAGTAGTTCAAATGGCCAGTCTACAACCTCACAACATGTTAATAGATTGACATGTTGAAATATTCCAATAGGTGTTTCGAAATAGTAAAAAATAAATAAGGCATTTGGGATAAGGGGTTTAGCATGTAACAAAAATGGAGCCCAAGATCTCAAGTGCACTGAGAGCTTGTAGAAAAGCTATTTTTAGATTGCATTACTTAGATTACTTATACTGGATCTCTTGTCCACTAGACAAGCCTATTTTTTATTTGTTGATGAAATTGTCAATATATCCCACACATTTAGTCATTTTTAATCACAGTGTTAAGAGCACTACAGACGGGAAGTAGATTTCACAGTGCCTCTCACCTAATGTCTGGGCGATAGTTGCTCAGTGTGAATAAAAAGTTCACCAGAATTGAGGTCTAAAATCAGATGTGGGCGTGTGTACGAAACAAGCATGCACGCAACAAACAACGAGACTCTGTGAGATGCGCCACATGCTTCATTTATCGCATGGCGTTTTCTAAGCACAAAACACCTGTCTAGAGAATGAACTAGAGGCACAATGTATTACTCTGCGTGAAACGCCATTTGGCCAACGAAATTAACCGTGCTCTGAACTGTGGGTAGGTGGGTGCCTGGTGGATTGGAGGAGAGGAGTGGGGGTATGTGGACGGGAGGAGAGGGGTGTGAGGGTTTGTGTGGTGGAGATGAGGGGAGGGTACAGGAGATTTGAAACTAGGCCTGTAGGATGTGGAGCGAGGAGCTAGCCAGGGAAAGAAAGCATGGGATTCAAACCCGCCCCCGCCTCCCTCCATTACCATAATAGAATTAGCGCGGCGAACAAAGCAGGCATTAGTGCACCCATGGTGGCCATTTGGGGAGAAGATCCATGTCTCTCTTTCCCTCCGCAGGCCGGCTCGGCCTGGCACCGCCTGGCCTGCCGCATGGCTCAAAGCAGTGGTTTTCAACCGGTGGTCCGGGGACCACCGGCGGTCCTTGAGAGGACTCCAGGTGGTCCCCAGCTATGGTGGACAATTGGTAACCAAATGGACCCTTACGGATCTGTAACTCTTGAGATCGTAAAATGAAACCAAATGGACCCTCACAGGTCCATTTGGTATCATTTTATGCTCTCAAGAATTAAATTATATTTAATCATCTGAATTACTTAATTTCCAAAAAACGTACATATTTAGAAAATGTAGAAGAATTGTTATTTTGACCAACATTTTGCCAGTTATCTCCTAAATTGTGGACACAAACTTGAAAACTCTTAGTTTTGGGTCAGAGAGACGGAAGTCAAGATCAAATGGTGGGCCGTGGCTAAAATGCCAGAGAAAATAGTGGGCCCTGGTATGAAAAAGGTTGAAAACCTCTGGCTCAAAGGAAAAAGGCAAGAAAAATCTATCGCCACTCTATCAAAAAAAAAAAAAAAAAAAAAAAAAAAAAACCCTACGAGACTACCTGCTTCTCCTCTCACTGCTATAGTATATTGGATCCCCCTCCTCTCCTCTCCGTCCCGACTTTCCAATCCAACCCCAGGGGCGGATGTAACATTTTCCAATTGGGGGGCAGGAGAAAATGGTATGGGTGCGGCTTCATCGCCCGTGACGCTTCACGCCACGGGCGATGAAGCCGCACCCATACCATTTTCAGTTACAGGACTTAAATTAGGCAAGTAAAGCATCAATAATAACATCAGTTGTTGTTGAAGTTGCAACAGACACGCAGCATGCATAAAGCTAAAGGTCTGACTCAGAGAGTTTTCTGTTTTCAATGATGAAATGCTGTTGGTTTAGTGGTGAGACGTTTGTAGTTAGTTTAATTTGAAATATCTTGGGCTGTTTTGCATGCCATCATGTTTGGTGGGGCAGCCTGGGCATTTAGGGGGGCATTGCCCCCCCATGCCTATAGATCGGCCCCTGTCCCACCCCCACGCCTCGGATCTTCTCTCCTCCTGCCTGTCCGTTAGCCCGCTGTCTGCCTCTGACGTAATATAGTACGGTTCACTGTGCTGCCGTTTCCCCCAGCTGTGCTGCATCAAGCAAACGGCACGCCATGTACCCCCCCCCCCCCCCCCCCATCAGGATAAACTGGGTTGACATTACAGCTCTGCAACTGTCACACACTTAGAATCCCCAGGACATGATTTGATTGGCCGCTCGAGTACAAAGTACATACATACTGACAATAAAAGAATCACACCAACCTTGTGAGAGCGGTGCTGTGCATGTGTACTCTGTATTGGTGAAACAGCGCCCACTGTTGGTACAGCAAACATAGGGGCAGGTGTACAGGTGTGTGTACATAGGGACAAAGCTGGGCGTTGGGAGTGGTGGCACCACTCAAAAAAAGGCGAGGGCAGAAAAAAGTGATGACGCAAAATTGCGATTGGGGGCCGCAACTGTGTTTGCAGTGATTTTTGATTGGCAGAGCATGAACGGACATATGTAGCCTGAAATTAAGAGCGCCTCCCACTTCACACAGGCCAGGGACGGATTAACCCCCAACAAGGGCCCCTGTTCCTCAATTCTTTTGGTGGACCCCCAAACAATGTCTGTGCGATACGCTACAAACTAAGTGTCATGTTACTTACCAGTAATGCTGTGACGCTCCATTGGACGGAATCATTTTCCCAGAAGCCTCTGCTCTCTAGGACCCCGTTGTGTCAGAGCGATGACAAGCCTCAGGTCCATATCTGTCCATCCAGATCGCCAGATCAAAAAGAAAAAAAAAAAAACAAACAAACAAGAAAGAAAGAAATGAAACAAAACAACAAAAAAACAGATTAAAAACAAGAGTTGTGCCCCTACGGGGCACAGGTCTCCACCGTCCGGGTCAGCTATGAGATCTATGACGTCATCATTACATCATCCTATACATGGATATGATGGCGGACAGACACAGACGGAATGACGGGGTACGATCCATAGTCATTTAAGTTGTTCTTGGGAGTAAAACTGTTAACAAAAACAACAGGAAATGGAAATGGTCATCAAACCCTGTACAGAGCAGTCCAATTTCCCCCGGAGGGGCCCCTGAAAACAAGGGACCCGGAGCCCAACAATGGCTAATTTGGCCCTGCATTCAAGAGTATGATTCATTTCTTTTTGGTTTCTTTTGTTGCAAGACTTTTCACTTGTAACCCCCCTCCCCTCCCCAACATTTTACAGTACTCGTGTCTTGCATGAGTGTGACTGCATGGAGAATGCCTGCGTGGTGGACATGCTATGTGAGCGCGTGTCTATATGAGGTATAGTGGCTTCACACTGATTCACTGATTAGACTGTATGATGTGTGCAGTAGTAGCTGCTGCTGCTGCTGGGAGATGGTCTCTGCGATAGACACATAGTGTGGCGCCGACACGGACAAACACAGCAGGCTGTTATGACACGGACCTGCTAGTCTCTCTCTGTACGGTTCACTCGCGTGACGGCGCATGCACGCACGCACGCCACGGCACCCAAGGATCCAGGCGGTTTCCACTGGAATGTGTGGACTAGTCTCTTCCAGTATGGGATGCAACTTTGTAATCCATTTAATCACTGTAATTATCAAGGGATCAGCCCTGCAAAGATTAGAAAGTTAATGATATAACATTTGCTAATGATTCGATTTGATTTGACCAAATCGTAAAAGAGCACCACAACTGACAAATGAAGATAACTGAACCAAACTGACTGAATCGCACATTTTTAATTGGAGTATTCAACAGCATTTATGATCCCACAGTACCACACAAATGCATGCATTCTTCAGCAGAAGCCCCTTTTTGTGCAATTTTATCCTTACAGCCTTACTGAGTGGAACAGACTATGGGGAAAACTCTTCCCTTCCCCATGACCATCCCCAGACCTCTGCTTCCCCCCAGTGGAAAGATAGCGCAAGGCTTCTACTGACACAATGATAGAATCCAAATCCCAGCCATTGGATTCGCTCTCTTGAGAAAACACTCTACAAGTATGCAAGGTTTGCCTATGATGGATCACCATCTTGACCGTATTGTGTCACGGTTGTTATCCTTTGAAAACCCACAGGAGAATGTCCCTAAAGGTCCCCCCTGGCCCGGCCGGACCGCCGATCCCTTTGGCAAAGAGGGTTAAACTAACTATGAGTGCATTTACTCATGTACTGCAGACTACTTTGGAGGTATTTGTACTTGAGTATTTCCAGTACATCTCAGGATCATCTATTTTAATTTATTTAAACAAGTTAATAGCTTAGCCTACTTTAGCTACTAGGCAGTGGCACCTTATCCAATCCATAGCTAGTCTGACCAAGCCCTATGCACTTCCTTTTACAATCATAACTGCAGATTCAATCCAAATCTTCCACCTCAGTCTGAATCCATCTGAGCCCATAGCACTTGCCGTAGTACTCGGCCTAGCCTCGGCCACATAGGCTCTACTTATGTAACTTAAATAGCATAATTACACAACATAAACATTACAGAGACTTTAGTTACTGTACAATAGAGGTAACAATATAGTGTAAGACTATGAGCTGTCATTACATTATGAGTTGCTACATTTTTTGGGTGGTCCGGCTCTCCATATGGGTGGTCCACGGCCCAGCCATACAGAGAGCTACGCCCTGGCCTAAAATAGCTCTCGTTTGCACCACCCTAGATGAAAACGATGTATTTCCAAATCCAGTTTGTCTCTATTCAGGCTGCAGGATCAGCAAACAAGCGCTCAGTATTTTCTGCCCCCCCTCCCTCAATATCGCTACTAAATACCACCACCACAGTAGTGGTGGTGGTATTTAGGGTGGCAATGCCCCCCTAAATGCCCAGTCTCCCCAAGTCCTGTTTGCCGCACCCATACCATTTTCTCCTGCCCCCCTCCCAATTGGGAAATGTTACATCCGCCTCTGACACACACACAGCGCTCGGTAGTGGCGCGTCCGGCCCGCCTGCACAGCGCACACATAGGAGGAAACATGCACGCTCCGCTTGACTAGAAAGGAAAACACGACCGTGTGCTCAGCAAGAGAGCGCATGGCTCCACAGGATGCTCACCCTAGCCTGTGTGCGCTAACACAGGAAAGAGGCCAGCGCAGCCAGACAAGGCCTCATAATAATTACAGACCAGTCGTGCACGTACGTATACGCACGCACGCGCACACACACAAACAACGTAGAACATATGTTCGTACAGTCAACTTGGAGCGATACGCAAACACATACATGTAGCACCAACATTAAGGTATCCAGACGCACGCACACACACACAGGAACAGGTCGGCTGCCTGCAGCATGGGTATGGTATATCGCATACGATCTCCCCCTGGGCTCCTGTTGTGTACATACCCACTGTAAGGGAATACCGCCTTTTTCTTTTCCACCCCCTGGGCTTAGAGCTGCCTGGTTGGGCTTACAGCAGCCCTTAAGAGGCCATTTCCTTTTATAATCATCCCTGCCTGCCTTCCCCTGCTCTAATCTCCCCAAAGGACAGTGGCAATTAGCCCAGAGGGTGAAACCCCCACACCCCTCTGGGCCCACACGGGGTCCAATGGCTGACCACCATGCTTTGAACAGGCTTGAACAATCACTGTATGTATGCCAACCAGACAGTGGATTCCACCCATTAATAACAACAATAACAATAATAACAACAATGAATAAGCAAAGTTACGGACATGCGCAATGGAGACCAACCACCCTTGGTCTCCATTGCGCAATTAAGTTTCCTTTAATTTCTTCCATGAACCAGTATGGACTCCTATCCTCTTTCTAACATCCTTGGGACCACACATGGGCCGACGACACCATCAACTTGCGACAGGAGCAGTCTCTATTGAGAGAAATTCATGAAATTTTATGTTAGTTATAGAGGGAAGATCTAATGTTTTAAGTTGTGTTTGTCTTAGCTGCTTTTAAAACACCAAAATGGGTTACTGTCCTGAATGTGCCGTTTTTTTGGTCTTTTTTACTTTGGGTTTAGCCTGTGTAAACTTTTGATGTGATTGGAATTTGTTTGGACGATATAACAACAATAAAAAAGATTAGTAGTTCCTTATTTGGAAACAGAGAAAAAGCAGGTATCCACACAAGCATATTTTATTTATATTATACAACAGGTTGTTTTCGAGGAAGCCACCTAACGGATTCATAATACTTCCGAGCTGTGTTTAAACCAGTGCAAATGAACGTAACAGAATTAAAACATTGAAATCAGCTGCTCTGTTGTCCTCGAGCGCGGAAGATGGGGTTGCTATAGGCTAGCTAGTTAGTGACTACATCTGTCATTAGAAAAATGTTGTTGTTTTTTGCGATTATCGAGAACAGGTGATGGCATGCCAGACCGTGCCTTTCGTGAGGACGCAGCCCGATAGCCTGCAGTCTAACAGTATGTTTTAACAGTGGGCGATGGACAAACGACATTGGCCGATATCAGCGACGCCGCCGGTCATTACCGTAAATTCTCACTTATAATGGCATGCAAAATGAGTACCGTAAACAACGGTGCACTGGGAAAAAAACAAAAAACAGTATGGTGGAGGATGAAGCGGGGCGGAACTAGGAACCAAACTGCGGCGAATGGTTCGGGGTCGAGGGGGGGGGGGGCTCTGATTGGCTATTCCCGGCCAAGCATCGGCCGAAAAGCTCAATTCTTATCTTTTCCGGACGACGTTGCCACGCCTCTTTTTCGAATGTCGCCCGATATGCTGCTGTCGGCTCCCTGGATGTCGCCCGCTGTTAAAAGCGTGCTGTAAGGCCTATATAGGAGTCCATTCAAGCTGTTCTCCTGCCAGTGGAAGCCAGGGAACCGTTGCGGCTCAAGATTCTTTATTCCAGAATGAAGTGTCTGGTGCTGGGGAGTCCTGGGGAGTCCTGGGGAGTCCTGGGGACCTGGTGGAACGTACTGTATATGAGGGGCCCAGGAGGACAAGGAGTCGACCCACACCGTTTTTTCCTCCCCTCGTCGCTGCACGTTTATGGCAAGCAGAGGCACAATAACCCACACTACCCACCACCACTATAGTACATGTGGTGAAGTCATGGAGTGCAGTCCATCATGCGGTTCCCATACAGGAGTCTCTCCTCTCGCTGTTGACAGATGGCTTTATCTCTAAAGACTTGGACGAGTTGGAGCCTGCCTGCCAGCCTCAGTCCCACAACATGGGAAGGAATCCCACTCTCTCCTCTTCCCAGATACAAAAGTGTTCTTCGCTCTACTGTACTGTGCGTGTTCATTCTCAGGGAGGGTTTATACAGTATACCAACCGTAATCACCCCTCTGTGTATTCCTCATTTTGCCTTTAATTATTGCCCCTGGGCACTTTATTCATTCATTCAACCACTCATTTCTTTAGGCCATTTCACCTCTGTGCCTTCACCTTGTATAGAAGTGTTTTTCAACCTTCTTTTCATATCAAAGCCCTACTATTCATTTGCACCACAGACCACCGTTCGGTCAGATTTAGCCTGGTAACCCCCACACTACAGATTTGGATAACATTCTGTCCACAGTTCCATGCCATAATGATGTTGGGAACATTATTAGAGATAACAGGCAAGCATTGAACAGAACAATTCTTCTACAGGGAAAACACTTTACGCTCTCAAGAGCTAAAGATCTAATGAGGGTCCTTTTTGTTTTGCTGCAGGGAACTACCTGGAAATAAACCACTGAAATATAGTACAAGAGTGTCACGCAATAGTAGTGGAAATATAACAGATCCGGGATTACTGTGTGTTTTTATGATATAATTTTTTGCAGAATTAAAATAAATAATAAATAGTTCACATCAACGATGAGTTAAGAAACATGCTACGGTATAACCGAAACAGACCACATTATGAGCCCTGAGTACATTGCTGTCAATAAGACGAAGTATAATACGCCACACAGAGAATGTGCTCCGGATGTTTTGGCTGAATTGTCTGTAGGGCTATATAACAATATCATGGCTGGTACTTTTAGCTTGTCTTGTTATCTAAGTGAGGCAAACGCTTGCAAGTGTCAAAGTTTTGCTCCCCTGTGCCAGTGTTCACTTTGACAGCCCATTTCGGTTTTAGTTAGTTATTGGGCTCCATTTTCGTTACCATCTAAACCGCTTATCCTAAACCCCTTATCATTTTTTTTTTTTACTATTTTGAAAAACGTTTTGGAATAGTTCAACGTGTTCAATTGACACATTGTGAGCTTGTAGACTGGCCATTCAAACTATTGAAAATGTTTCTTTTTAATAGTTTAAAAAGGCAAAGAAGTTAAGCGATAAGGGGTTTAGTGGTGGTGAAAATGGAACCCATAGCTCTTAAATGGTTTTCAGTTAGCTTTTGTCACCTGGAATGTTATGGCTATAGTGTAGTCTCAGTGCATATTTTTACTAAATTAACTGTAGATTTAATCGACACAAATGTATTTTGATGGACCTCGGAGCACTGGCAGGGAACAGACTTCCGACTCTATTAGTAGTAGTTTTTAGACTCTATTAGTAGTTTATCTACAGTTCATTTCCTTTATATGATATTTTGTGAGATCTGACTGGAATTCAGATCAGTCAACATATTTAGTCTCATAGTCATCATTGTTTAGTGTTCATTTCGTTTTGGTCTAGTTAACAAATGTGTTTAACACTGCCCTCTGCTGTTGCAGTCCTCCAATTTAACCTATACGTGTTACTGAGTTTCTTTTTGACTGTAAAAAACCAAAACCCTAAACAATCATCCATCTTTTTCCTCGGCCGGCGTCAGCGTAGTCCTGTGTGTGTGTGTGTGTGTGTGTGTGTGTGTGTGTGTCGCTCTCTTTTCAGCAGGTCCATCAACGTTTTCTCCAGTCCTCTCTACAGGGAGGAACCTGATCCACACATGTAAAGGTCACATCCGTTTCTCACACCCTCCATCGGCCTCCTCCTCCTCCTCCTCACCGTCCCCGTCGCCCACATCTGGGGGTGGGGGTGGTGGTGGTGGGGGTATCGTTTGGCATGGCAGGAAACCCTCATCTGATACACCCGCAGCAGCCACACACAAACCACTCTTCCGATTGGTCGCTCTTACGCGCCGCGCTCCGTGTGTTCCGTAATAGCTGTAGCTTATTGGCCGTTGCCTGCAGGCTATAGTCCCCATAGGGCGCTGCATGCGTGGACGGCGGTGGTGGGGGGGGGGGCCCCCAGGTGATGTTTATGTTGAAGGTATTCAAGCTCCCGTCGCCAACCCAGGCTTTATCTGATTCCATTTAGATGAATGTGGCAGTACTCTGCAGACCGTGGCCTGGCCTCACCGCACCACGCTGGGCTGGATCTGTTTAAAACAAGACCTGAGGAGGTGGTGGTGGTGGGGATGGGGGGTATGGGGGGGTGGTCCGGGGCATAAGGGAACAACAGGATCTCTGGAACATTACCGTGCGATGACGTGCTGTTATCGACATCTCCCCCCCATAATGACTCCATCTTCAACGGCGGGGCATAATCTTTTTATTTTTGTTTTTACTTTTTAAAAGCCCGCGCGCACTGTCCTTTAAAACTGCTCCTCTGTGCCGTTCAGGCCTGCAGCCTGCATGCTGCGGTCAGCACCGTTATTTACAGAAGCACACCATGGGAGGGGAATAGAATCAATGTACACATTGTGTCGAGATAGAGAGAGAGAGAGCGTGCAGCGAGTCTGTGTCAATTTACCCTAGTGTGGTCCCTGGCTCCGAGGCATGCTTTTTACCTGATTCCACACTGCTAATCCCCCCCATAGAATGG
Organism: Benthosema pterotum; assembly: GCA_039105355.1. Lineage (NCBI taxonomy): Eukaryota > Metazoa > Chordata > Actinopteri > Myctophiformes > Myctophidae > Benthosema > Benthosema pterotum. The sequence goes on from CM076974.1 coordinate 3,584,179, forward strand.
TTTGTGTGTGCGTGCGTGTCCGCGCAAGACTTTCTTTCTTCTTTATGCACGCTTGTATGCGTTTTGTGTTTGCGGGGACACAAAGGGTTATTATCATCCGACCGGGTTAACAGTTTGGCTCCCGCTTTACGAGTTGCACAGTTCATCGATTCTTGAACACTTTCCCTGCGCTTAACGAGTTACCTGAGATATATTTTCATAATTTAATACACGTTTTTAATCCATTTTAAGTCATTTACGGGCAATCTGCTGTACTAGACAGTAATGGATATGAGGGGAGTTGATAACGTTTTGGCAAAAAAAAAGAAAGAAAAAGAAAGAAAGAAAAGGCACCGTCGCTCTAGCGCGGCTTCTGGGAAAAAGAGTTCAATGCTAGTGGACAGTGCTTTTCACTGGGTTGGTCCAGTGGCCATGGCAGTTTGTAGTTGTTTTGGATCACAACGGTGAATTATGTTTCGATTTCGCCATGGACCTATTTTCAGGGGGAATATCATGCATCACAGGTGTTATGGCGTTATGCTCCAAAAGGTAATCCATCAATCCAGGCAGCCTGGGTAGGATGGAATATCGTAATGTAAGGCAGTTAAGCCGTTAACTCTTCCTCAGAGAGGGAGATGTGCATGCAGACTGCATTTGGACAGATTAATGTGGCGGCCCGGGGAGGAAAGAGAGACAGTGTTTTCCAGACGGTACAATAATGTGGGAGCTTTTTGCCACCTCTAATGACGCTAATGCCACATACAAAGGAGACATCCTAGCTGCGCTGTCAACAGTTCCCCCCAGCGCACACACACAGTCTCACGGTTGAAAGATCCCCACCTTAACTGTTCTCACTTACTGTGCTTACACACACCACTGCCAGAGAGCCCCCCTCTGTGTGTGTGTGTGTGTGTGTGTGTGTGTGTGTGTGTGTGTGTGTGTGTGTGTGTGTGTGTGGGGGGGTGTGTGCGTGTGTGTGTGTGTGTCTGTGCCTGGGCCACGTGCACGCGATGGTGCTTTTCCAGGCGCATTTTATCTGTAAACAACACATTTTCATTCCCCTCTGGATGTGTGTGTGCATGTCTCTGTGAAAACAAGAAGTTGACACAGAGGGTTCCCATTAAAGACTGTGAGGTGAATTAATAACAAGCAGACGCAGAGAGAGAGAGAGAGAGGAGAGAGAGAGAGAGAGAGAGAGGAAAAGACACTTGAACTAAGGTGGCTAAGGGGTATAACGGAAATGAATGCCTTTTTGAATCCAAATGTCCAAAGTGGTCCTGATAGCATAATGTCGGTACAACTTAACATACAACAGAATGGTAGCTATAGCTCCTTCCGAATAACACCTTGAAATGCAGCGAGGGCATGGTAAAGTACTGCAATATACTTCACACACACAATACAAAACAATTGAAAAACAAAAAAAGAAATGATCAACCCAAGCTCAATGCAAATCCACAGTATTTTTCTCTAAAGCTATAAGCGCAAAAAGATGGATAAGCATACAGTAAGCTACTGTTTATTTAAAAGTACTAGAAAAACTACTATAAAGTTTGGCAACATCACCCCTCACTCAGGCAGCCCAGACGGGGTTGATCAAGTCCCATTAGGGCCCAGTCTGCTGCTCCTGAACTACTCTGCCAGGACTGGGAGGTCTGGCACCTTAAAGGACGAGGGCTCAAGGTTTTAGCTCAAAGAATCAATACTGCAATATAGAAATACTGTTAAAGTGAAAGTTCAGAATTCAACATTTTGAGTTATGTGCAAAAGTATCGGTTTCAGTGCAGTGCAGTGTTCTCTGGGTGGAACTATAGTCTGGTGTTTCAAGAGCATGCAGTGAAGATGCAGAAGATGATCGTTAACGGACCCCATCGTCATTCACGGACGCCCGGGGGTCTGTCAATGACCATGACCATATATTAATTATTATTATGAGTCAATGTTGTTGATTTTCCTTAACCGAACTTCAGTATAGGTGTTTAATCAAACGAGGGGTCCTTGCTATCCATCCTTTAAGAGTAGTCCTAGTACTAGTAAGCGGAAATAATCAAAGTACAAATACCTCAAAACTGTACTCAAGTAAATTACTGTACTCAGGTAAATTATATCCAAATGTACTTTGGACAGCTCACTTGCACAGGTTACATGGCCGCCACGTTTCTTGAAACGAGGCTGTTTGCCTTAAAAACAAGGCGCAGAACCACATGGTCCAGATGCATTTACATTTGTATCATTAGATAGGCCTGAATGGAGTCTGTGACTGTATGTGGTGGGAGTATGAAGAGAGGTTAAAACTAAGAAAACGCTTGAATGGGTTTTCTTTAGATCTCAGTAAACAAAGCCTTCGAAAACCCAATTAAACGTATTGTACAGCAGAACAGTGGCCGCGCGTTGGCCCCATGCCTCCCAGCTGTCCTGCTGTCCTCCTGTAGTTAAAAGGAAAACCAGCAAGCTGGAATGTCTGGGGGAAGTCACATGTAATTCATAGCCAACTCTGCACGCCTGTGTCACTTAATGGCATTATAGGCAACTTTAATGTGTACAATACTCTGTGTTTGTAAAAGATTTGAAACTAACTCCGCCTTATCTCCACTCTATTGGCTCATTATGAAACTGCAGGAGACTGCTGCGCTGTGATTGGCTAAAACAGTGGTTTTCAACCTTTTTGCCACCAGGGACCACCATTTATTCAGCATTTGAGCCACGGACCACCATTTGACGACATTTTAGCCCCAAAGACCTAAAACTAAAGAATTCTTTTGGTTTTGTTGACAATTCCAGGCTGGATTTTGCAAACAAAACAGTGTAGACTTCTCAATTAAATAGTGCTAATTCAGATGATGAATATTTTAACTCTTGAGAGTGTGAAAATGAAACCAAATGGACCCGCAAGGGTCCATTTGGTTTCATTTTTACATTCTCAAGGGTTACATCTGGTTAACAAACTTTCCATCATTTAGCCTGGGGACCACCTGTCCTCTCAAGGACCACTGGTGGTCCCCGGACCACCTGTTGAAAACCCCTGGCCGCCTCACCCCCCACAACCCCCTCCTTCCACACACTAGCACCACCTTGCCACGAGCCTGACGTCAATTATCTGTTGACAACAATATAGTTCTGGACCGTCTGCAGGCAAAATAAAGACGCTTTGTATGACAGTCCCTACTATAGTATGGTGACCATATATGGGGTTCCTCACTGTCCCCAGTTTTTTGACCCTGGGGTCAAAAAAATCTAGTTTTTGGATGGGCTTTGGATGGAAAAGCCTTCATCCAATCAGAACGAGAGGGCCCCAATCATTAGCTCTATGAGCTTGTAGATCTGAAATATTGTGTAAATGTGTGCAAATCTTTGAAATTATATATTCTCTTATGTTTAACAGATAACTATGCTTACGGTTCGGAGGTCCTGGAACAGCATTATTTTGATGGGGATCGGCAGCCAACTGCATATCACTTTGGGCCTCCTCAACATGAAACAGATTGCACACCGTCGTCCACTGACATAGAAACAAATAAGGTTTTTCCGAAAACTGTCACGATTTAGAAGACATGTGGTAGAAGCGGTGTCCAGGCTGCTGGGGATCGGCCCCCTTTGCAAAACTCCACGCATACTGATGTCCTGGCTGTGAGCTATACCGGCAGTCATTCATTAAAAGCCAATTCGAGGGGAAAAAAAAGGAACACACAATCGGGCTGTTTGACTGGCCTTCTGTTTCAGCCTGCTCCCCCCCTCCCTCCCCCTCCCTCCCCCTCTCTCCTCCTTTGTGCACTGGCTCTGGTGAAAAGGGAGAAACGGAACAGAATGGACGTCACAGTGAATAAATCGGAGGGAAACGTCCCGTTAACACCTTGATTTATTATGCTTGGTCGTTTAAAGAACCATTTTGCCACTCTTCAACCGTTCTTCGTGTCCTCAGTAACATCCATGCTAATCTGTACTTAAGTACAGTTTTGATTGATTTTGATTGCTTTTATCCGGATATTGCACTCCAATACTCCACTACCATTATTTGAAAACTTTAGTTACTTAGCAGATTCTGATTGTTATTACAATTAATGCATCACACCGTGATACATGTGAGCGTGTAGATTGGATTGTGAGCTTGTAGCTCAGCTATTTTCAAAGTTTTACTTTTGGTGCTTTCAATACACTTTGAGGCCAACCATTTTGTACCTTTTACCCAAGTACATTTTCAATCCTGGACCTTTAGCAGATTAACAGATTAGCTCCCTGCTGCCACATCGATACATTTACCTAAGTAACAAGTACAAATGCACATACTTCCCCCCCCCCCCCCCCCCCCAGCCACTGTGTAGGTATTATTTATTCCAACAGACCTGGATGGGCAGTGAGAGCTGTTGGAGGCCCAGCTGTTGGCCGTGTCCTCGCTCGGGGCAGGAAAGGAGTTAATTCATTCTGGGAACGTGTTGGAGCAGGCAGCGGGGCATGTCAGGAAGCTTAATGCACTCCTTCTGGGACAGTTTGATAAATGGACCTCCATCCATGATGATGCCCCATTCCCGGTCCATAATATACCTGGCCTGAAATTAGACAGAGAGAATGACTCCAAACAGCAATGAGTTATAAATGTGTGTGTGTCTCTGTCCGTCTGTCAGTGGAACAGCTTCAGGGTAAGTCCTGAACTGCAGCCACTCGCTCTTGTTTCTTCCATTTTAAGAGCAAGAGCGACATCTAGTGGTGAGATTATTGGACAAGAAAAAAAACCTAATAAAACACATAACCAGCCAGTTGAATTATATTTATATGCATAAGTAATTTACGACTTTTTTTTATTGCTATCCATATATAGGTGAACATATATCTCTCTTCCTAGGATATTTACAAAGCTGTAAGTAGGAATATATCAAGTCACTGTGTAAACAATAACATAAGAAAAATACATTTTGTATTGTTTTTTTTGTACGCCATTACAGTGATTTGCTGTCTTTCTGCAAAAAATAAAATATATAGCTGCAATCAGCGATGAGAAGGGACCAAGCAAGCAGGAAGGCAATAAGCAATAACATTAGAAGACAAAACTTGAGAAAAAGTTAATTTAAACTGGGATTTCAATTACTGCTCCATAGATTGTGTATAGCAGATTTCACGCAAATTTCAATAAAAAATTCAGCCAAAAAAAGGAAAAAAGAAAAAAAAAAATCAGGTATAAGCATTTTTTTTTGGAAAATGCTCAAAATTATGGAAAATCACAGGGCAGAGCTTACTAGTTCCATAACCTTTTGCCAAAAGAGACACGAATTACGCCTGTTCAAAGGTTTGATTTTCACAAATTTGTAATAGCTCCCCCTTAGACCAATTGCAGTAAGATTGGTTTTACTGCAAAAACCCCGTCTACCAGACTGTAAAATCGGATACGCATATTACACTGCATGTGTGTATTAGGGGCAGAAGAACATTTTTAACAAACCTGCAATTTTCATTGGTTAATAAAAAAAAAAACTTTGCTTTTGACGGAAAAAAAAAATGTCTAACTGCAAAGCATAACAAAACATTATGATCAAAAACTCCAGTGACTCGTGATTAGGAAGGAAGTGCAATAACAGTACACATGGCTTTTCATTTACCATACAGCACAGTATGAAGATGAAGGTATATATACAAGTGTTAGGAGAGGGATTATACATTTGATTGGATCAACAGTTGGTTTTGGATCCTGTGATACTACTCTAGGCCTTGTGGAAAAATAACCCATTACGGATAGAGAACCCCATTTCTAACTCTTTCTAACTGAAATCGGTGTACAGTATGTGGTAGGTGGGTGGGGTGGGGGGTCCCTGGATCAATAATATGCTCGAATTGGGGGAGGAGGGTCATCACCTCAAATACAGATCATTTTGGTGTCCTTGACATGATACACTGTAGTTTGAGACGCACTGATACAGAAACAGTCCCAAAAGGAGAGAGATGGTAAAGCATGGCCGGCCTGGGGGTCACAACAGCATTTTACAGAGAGGAACAATCTGCCGGTTGTTTCTAGGGAAAGAATGAACACACGATTGCACAACAACTTAACATCTTAATTATGCAATTAAACACAACAAAAGCACCGTCCAACCCAAACTATTATTCACATTAATGCCGGGTGCAACACGAATATGGATTCTTTTTCTTTTCTTTAGTTGATATTTTTCTCATGATACTTCCATACAAAATTATAACAGAAGTGCATTGTATTTACACTTTTTTTAAACCAGAAATTAAAAAAAATAAAAAATAATAACAATAATGACAACAATCCTCCACACATCAGCTAAACAGCTTTGCCCACAGCATTTTACCGGTTCAAGTGTTTCCATCAAAAGATATGGATAGTATAATTAGTATGTACTGTACCTTGTACTTTTCTTGTTTTTTAACAGTGGTCCCAAACCCTCTCCCCTGTGTCTGTGTGTGTGTGTGTGAGTGTGACTGTGTGACAGTGTGACAGTGTGACAGTGTGACAGTGTGACAGTGTGACTGTGTGTGTGTGTGTGTGTGTGTGTGTGTGTGTGTGTGTGTGTGTGTGTGTGTGTGTGTGTGTGTGTGTGTGTGTGTGTGTGTGTGTGTGTGTGTTCAATTACAGCAGCAGTTTTCAACCAGTCGTTCAGAGATCACCAGCGGTGGTCCTTGAGGGGGTTCCAGGAGGTCTTACAGCTACATGATGGAGAGTTGCTAACCGGAATGAACCCTTATAAGTTCCCTAATGAAACCAAGGTTTCATTTGCAACTCCCAAGAGTCAGATTATTGTTAAACAACTGCATCACTTTACAAGTTTATCCTGCATCAATTTACAAGATATCCAACTAGTAGAGAATGATTGTTATATTCTTTCTATCAAGCTGTTTATTTAACCCTGTACTATGGGTACCACATAAAATAGTGTCCAACAATATATTCTTATATTTATAATATCTTTGCATTTGCGAGGCTTTTAATCTAACCAGTTATGTATTCAGTGTTTGAGCCACAGACTCAAGCACTGAATAAATAATTCAACCATACTCATCACTCTGAAATCATCATAAATTGGAAGGAGTTGTATTGGAAGGTGACAGGGGTTAATACTATTGGCTGTAAGCGTGCATCGAGTGGTGATGGAGATCGATAACAGATGCCCAAAGAAATCCAATAAGATGCTTATAGAGTAGCAACACACTTTGGGCTTATCAAGACTGAAATCGAGCACATGGTGCTTACCTCATCTGCACTGCAAAGAGGAAAGCTTGTGCACAACCTATTGGCAGCCATTTGCGGTGCAGTGGTCCCAAAGATATATTCCCTGTGGAAACATTTTATTTCTCCCTTTGCACTCGCAGCCTCGCACTGTTGTACCATGTGTTGTACACACAGTTTGGTAGAGAATAGTTACAGTAAACTACTAAAACATGGATTATATGAACAAAATTACATCGATGAAAAAACGGCTAAATACACCAACGCGAGTGAAGACTGAACAGGTTTGTTTCGCTGGGGTGTGTAAATACGGCAGTACTGATAGACTCTAAAGTTTAGCTTCACCCAGCGTGATAAGAACCTGCATCGATGAGTTAAGTGCCTGATCGGTCAGTTGTTTGTTATCAATAAAAATAAAGACGAGAGATCCATGGGCATCAATCTTCAGTATACAAAGGTGTCATTCAAACAATGTGGATTTGGTTCAATTAAATGTGCAAAAATATAACATAAATTCTCCTTCAAATTCAGTCACGGCATCGGAGGCTAGCGACCCCACTAGATTTCCAATAAAAGGAGTGCATTTACAAAAAAAAAGGAAAAGGGGGACGGTGGGGTATGAATGATAGAACTTTGGGGGATTTGATATCGGGGCACGACACGACCAAGTGAAAACACGCGTCTACACACAACAAGCAAAGAGTAGTAGCACTTTGGAACGATATTTCAACACGGTGGCAAGATATAATAAGTGACTAACACTCTGAACATAAAATTCAACAAAACAGATCACTGTTCAAAATGTTCAAACCACTTTGCACAAATCAACACCGTTTAACAACAATTTACAGTGCATACACACGCACACACATACTCTATATATGGCCCGAGGATATGATCCATTTCTTTTTGATGGGCACCAAAGTCGACGTGCGCACGCGCACACTGTTCAAATCAAACATCAAGGAACATCAAGCTCATTAGGAGTCACAGGCTTGCAGACTCCAATGACAGACTGACAAGTCCCTCCTCGGCCAACCTTCCTCGTCCTCCTCCTCTCAATAGAATGATAAAGATCACGGTGCCCTTTTCCAATCATGACAGCAGTCACAACACTTTGTCCCCCTTTTTCCACCGCTGGATTGAACCGGACCCCGGTTCCTTATCGTCCCTGAGCCAGTGCCCCAAAATCAGAACGTTAATTAGGAATTCAGTGGGCTAAACCATACATATATTAGATTATCTATATGCTCAATAGAAGCAAATGAAGTGATGCATCGATGGATTGGCCCACATGATCGCTTTGGCCGATATTTGTGGTAATGTGGTTATTGTTTTGTTTTAAAAAAGAAATGTCACACACATTTTTTTCACTGTATATGGCAGGACTTAGATTTGGATGAGATTTTGAATGTCTGGTTCCAAAAATGAACCAGTATTAATGTGTAATGTCCATCATATTTACATTGGAATGAATGTGCCCGACTAGAAAGAGAGGCCGGGGCTTGCAGAAAGGTCTATTCATAACTGACGTTCCTTTTGGGTCCTTGCTCCTCACAGACTATATAAGAACCATGCCAGTCCAGCCATGGTGGGGAAAAGAAGGTCCTTCTTCTAATGACCGAGGCAAAAGTATTGGAAAAAAGGGAAGAATAACCTATTTAGACCTGAGGAAACCTTATTGGATTTTAACCATCGTCAACCACTATTTTAAGCTGCAGTGGTTCAAAAATAGTAGCTCTGCAAGCTCGTATCGCAGCAATCAAAATATATTCAAAGATCTACAGATCTTTGAATATACTGTATATATTCTTTCACAGCAAACAATTTTAACTCATATCTTTGCTTTCTTGGAGGGAGGTGGTCCCTAGAACAACATACAGATGGGGGAGGGGAGGCAGACAATCCTGTGTTGTACGTGAAATAGTTTGATAACTGACCGACCTACAAACACAGCATTTTTTGTTTTGTTTATCTGGGAACTGCCACGATTTTAGAAGACGTTTTTTTTCCTCAGGTCAAAGTCAGGTTACCGGAAGTCCCCTGATCCACCAACCACACTGACACATCACCGTCCCACTTCACATCACCAACAAACAACACTAGTTTTGGGTGGAGGTACTGTATGAGGTCTAC